>JAHZNB010006247.1:0-16313 GCA_027744295.1 Callyntrura guangdongensis
TTAATTTTTATTTGGGTATTTAACATTTATGCATTTATACACCACCATCCGTCCTGTTGTTTGTGCGTCCTCTATTCCCCAACCAAAACATTAAAGAAGGATTTATCCGTTAGATTTTTCTCAGTATATAATACCTTGAAACATAAAAGCACTTCTTGCCTTTTACTATTTAATACGATAAAATCATAGTAGTAAATAATTTGGCTCGCCATCCCCCCATCATCCAAACCATTATGTCTTCCTTCAACCAATAAAAAATCAGTGCACACTCTCTGTAAAAATCTGCCCATTGTTGACAGAGCCCTTGGTAATCAATCGACAAGTGCTTGGGCAGCTACGAGCGAGCATTAAGTCTACAATACACATCATCACACTAATTGCAAGCTAACCGCAATATGGAGCTATTATTCTCTTTAAGTTAGTTATTCATTGATTTATTTGTCTATTCAGGTAGAAAAATAAAGATTAATCTCTTAGGGACTAGGTGACCTAGATCTTGATGATGATGGTCCCTTTTCACTGGCAAATAGCTTGTTGCATCATTCCCCTTTTTTACTACCACGTTATCATCCTTTTCTATAGAGCTAACCCTCATCTCATCAGGCATCATGTCATCAACTCTGTGTGTATACAAGTTCCTTTTTTTATCTAATTGCTTACATCAAACACCGCACATGCATATGTATATACCTTCATGTCCCATAAAAACTGCCCTAAATCTAATTGCTTACATCAAACACCGTACATGCATATGTATATACCTTCATGTCCCATAAAAACTGCCCTAACTTGCAGACCCCTTTAACAATATATTCGCAGGAAAATGATATAAATCACTGCAGAAAATAGAATATAGAGCTCCCTTTCAAACAAAAAAACTCTTCGCAGGTTGGACACTGGGATTGTTTGTTTGTTTATTGGAAATTGTCAGCAGAAAATGAACGTGCCATTAAATACACTATCCCAAATTGTATATTACCGTCAAAATACATGTAAATGGAGTCACTTAATTTTTTCAAACGTATTTGGTCCACCTGCTATCATCACATTCATACGTACATGAATTAAACATTACTGACATCATTTATGAGGATCAATGTTTAAACGTTTTTTAACGACAATCACGACAAAAGGGTTTATTGGGTACACCTTAACATGGTTGGTCGTTGTTGTAGTTGCTTTTATTATTCGCATTCTGTACTTGTCATTCCGTACCATGGCAATTTCCGGTGACATCCAGTTAAAAGTGGAAACTAAACCGTATTCCATATATCTTAACTTCCAAAAGGAAATAAATCAACTCCCCGATGCATCGTATATGTTCACTGTTACGTGATTTGCAATTCAACATGTTCGCCTCCCTCTAAACCTGATTTGATCTGACAAAGTGGCCAACAAATTGGACCAAAGTGAAATGGAAAGGCCGGCATAATGTGGTTGTTCTCTCTCTCTCTCGCTGTCTACTATTCCGTGTGTGAGAGAGTCCACGTATATAGGCCGCGCCGTGTAGGACCTAGTTAATCCACAAGTTGTTGAGTAACTTGATGCATTTAAAAATCATGAAATAGCCATAAATCCCTTTTCAATTCAAAGCTCCTCTCGCAACTCATAAAGTCACTTTAAAAAAATTAGAACATGACATGTCATTACAACAGACAGACAAACGGACAGAGACATTCTTCATCTGTCAGTCAAGCCAGGCCATCACAGCAGCAGCGGTGGAGGATTTTAAACAGGCAGGTGTGTATACCCACCGATGATAACAACGGAGAGAGAGAGAGAGAGTACGTGCTTGAATGTAAGGTCTTCTCTCCCTCTTTCATTATATGGCAGTTTATCCACAATATTTTTTGCACATTGTTTTAACAATACCATGTAGATAGGTGGGTAGGTAGGTAATACTGACCACCTCTCTGTTTTTTTTCAATGGCTTCATTGTTTTTGTTGTAGTTTTAGGATTACTTCACACTCCACTCTTTACTGAAAATACCAGACCATTTAAATACAGAAAGCAAGAGTGAGATTACCAGGTAAGATACCTAATTCTCTCTCTCCCCCTCTCACTGCGCTATAATCGGATGACGATCTAGATAGCAAAAAATCAGAATAATACAAGCCATTATAAATAATTGCCGCAGGAACAAACCAACACCGCCAAAACAATAACTGTATAATAATTTGCAAATGCAACTCTATTATATGGCTTCATTGTTGTCCCCATTGTTTCTGTTCGTGCTTGTCGCTCTATTCATGTCGGGATAATATGCACATATTACATAGTAGTCGTCGTCGTAGTATTCTGGCTGTCTGACTGAGAGAATGATGGACTGGTCAACTCATCCAATTTTTTTTTTGCCATGTACACTCCACTGGCGAGCTGCACTGTTAGATTTTGGGATGTGTGGGATGATGATAATGGTAATGATGATTAACATGACCGTTATGGTTTTTTACTGTTACTTGTTCGTTACATTGTTGTAGTAACATGACATAGAAATATGATAGAGCCAAAAAATATTAAAAAATAAAATGAACGAGACATTCAAAAACATCATAATGTGTACACAAACACAGGCAGGCATTTCGTTTTTTTTTTTGGCTGACCATCACTCTTGATCCTGTCTCTCTGTCTCTCTCTCTCTCTCTCTCTCTTTCGCTATCTGTTCTGCAGCCGAGAATGTACACTTGTATACCTGATTTTAAATTGAGTTTGATTAACTCCGTGTTGTTTTCAGAATTTACAACAATGTTGAATGTTACATTTTTTATTAGTCCAAATGTCTATATGTCTGGTAGTCATTACTGTTGTGGTGGTGTACTAGAATAATTTATGGCTAATATGAGCACGTACCCTCAAGCAGAATACCTATTGATAAGGTAATAGAAGAGTAGGACAGTTTGTGTGCACGCAGTACTTACGCACATAGACAAAAAAGAGATAATTTTACAAGATGTGCCTACCTAGCCATCTAACTACTTCTTCATTCTTCGCTACAACCTATATTAGTTGTACAGCTTGTCAATGTAGTTGTTGTGGGACTGTGCAAAAACGGCGGTGTAATAAGGGATCTATGGTTGTACGTGCAAAAATGTGTTCAGGGGTGCATTATTGTTGCTAATATGAATGTGTGGACAAAAGGTGGCAATTGGCAATTTGGAGCAAGGTTTCTTCTCACTGACGACTCTGACTCACTTCTTTTTTCTTATTTATGGTCTGTGTTGTCGTTTTGTGCTTGTTGTAAAGTACGTTACATTTATGTAGTTTTGTTGGTGGGGCTTCTTTTGAGCCTTATCCGTTTTATTTGGCCTGTGCGTACACATTTTATTTGGTAAATGAAATGCACCTAAATTTTTTTTTTACTTAGGTAGACGACATGATGGCCGTGGTGGCAACTCAAGTGGATAATAAGAAGGAGATACAAGTGCAAATTGGTAATGATATTGCTTAAGTAGTTGGCTAAAAAGGAGGAATCAACTTTAATTTACCAATTTGCATATAAATGCATATAATGCAGTTGATGTCATAATAAAAATAGTAAAGTGCAAATTAAATTAAGTACGCATGTATGCTTTATAATGGAGAAGTTGTAAAAAAGTAAGAGTTCGTCATAATAACTTTTTTGGATTTGGGGGAATGCAAAAACACTTTTATATTAAGTTAGGCTGGATTAAAAGGTATCGTAATTGAGGAAAGTATAAATAGACACGAGAGGTACGTAAACGGTCATAAACAATATCTGCATTCACTTAAAAGATTTCAAGTTCTGTATCGACCGACGAAGCGAGAGCTGCTGTGTAAAATGTATGAAACAATATGATAGACAAAATGGAATGGATGGAATGAAAGGACAGCATTTAGAAAAAATTTATAATAATGATGATAAATAGCTGTAAAGTAGTTAATTAGTATTCTCAGGATTTTGCGTTTTTATGACATGCGCGTTGTTGACTGCGCTCTGCGCTGCTGCCTTAGTTTTGTGCGCTAAACCGTTTGTTATTGGTTGGGAGAAGGAATGCGAATGGAGAAGAGAATTGGAGTGACAAGGAAGAATGGGAAAAATGAATACATTAGAAAAAAGTGGTTTTAACCAGAAATATTTAGCTTTAATAGAAAAAAATGTTAATGGTGGCAGTTAAAAGTAGTGCCACATTAGATATTTAAATTTGTCAAAGTTGTTCACGTTATAATACCGTGACGGCATAAAAATTAGTATTGTTCTTTTTTGCAGGGGATACTAGCAGACAATGAGAAAAGTTGGCTTTACGGAGTTTTGATAAGGTGAAGTTTGAACGAAGAAGGGGATGAATGGCGCCACTGACAATCATCTCACGTTGAAAAAATGACTGGGTGTACAAAAAAACTGTAAATGGATAGTAATAATAATAATAACATAAAGCGTGTGCTATTATTTCCCTCCATAAATGCTTTAAGATAGCGCGCCGATATCATTATATACTGTATATTCGATCTTTTTGAAGAATGGAATTTTGAACAGGGATTTGATTATGGTGGTGGTGATGAATTACGCGCATTGTTGGAGGGTTGCGTTAGTCCCAGATTACGCAAAGGTTTTTGTAGTCAAGCTAATACAAAGATATGACGATGATGATGATGATGACGATGATAATCAAAGTTCTTTAAATGCATCTCATCCTCGGTGTATTATAATTTATAACGATCGTCATAAAATAAACCATCAAGCCCTTTTTTGAATCACATCTGTATCACTTTAAATAAACATTAAAACATCTCTGCTAAAAAGATAAGCGAGAGAGAGAGAGAGACTTGTTGAAATTTAGATGACAGTTTTCCAACAATTTATGATAATCTATACCCTTGATCATATGCACATCCCGTGAACAAGTAATTCAAATTTATTTCAGCTGTCACAGGGCCTTCAATGTTTTGCCACGGTATTTTGGAAGTACCATGTATGTGGGAATACGTAGGGATAGTTAATGCGAATAATTGTAGCAAACGTGAAATTAGATTTATTTGTAGCAACAGCACGAAAATCCTTTTTGTTAATTATTGGTTTCCTTTTTAAGATGTAACCATGCCTAACGGGATAATGGTACTTCCACAAACTACACGCTCTACTCTACAACTACATCCATGTAAACTTAATTTTTTTTATTGTTTCACACTTAAAAATGTGACAAAGCCAACACCTTATTAGCCACCATGTTGCCGTGTAATGAAAGGGGATATACCCATTATTGTCTGTGCGCGTCAAGTGTCGTTTTTCATTACTGGTTTCAATGACGACCATCACAATGAGATTGTGCTGAGACTGTTACCTTATCCTATCTTGATTGTTGTAACGACCGATATTGTACTTGCAATACAATCAATGCATGCATATGCTCTCTTTCTTGGATGTTTATAACGGCAATGGCAACAACAATAGGAGCGATGCTGACGTTGATGGAGCGTGATTGATTGACGAAGACGATGACACGATGATGATGAAAATTTATTGAGAACTCTCACGAAAAGGAGTTGTAAAAATGCGTACGTACTTTTATTTAAAATGGTGCGGTTGTAGTGTAGTTGCAGTTTTGCAGGAGTTACTAAAAAGGAATAACTCTGATCTCAGTCATCATCATCATGAGTAGCGCAGCAGTCTTTGAAAAAAGTAGGTTTACGATGAGATAATATATTTTAATGAGACGATAAGCCAAAAATTGGTATTTTAATTTTTGCATGCATGCGCATGTTTACATAATATGTGTTAATGCTTTTTTTGTTTTATATAATAATTTTTGGGATTTTTGAACAACCTTGACAGGATTCTCATCCTGATTCCCTCGACAAACGAAACTCTCATTATTACTATTATTATTATATAACGTTGTTGTTTTTTCTGCTTTTTATTTTCTCACAAACAAATAAAAATGATAATAAAAACTGACAGCGCACATACCAGCTACTAGTTACATTTTTTTATACGGTTATATAACCGCAGTAAAACCATTATAATATGATGTTCGTTGTGTTTATGTTTTGGTTTGTGTTTTAATGAACATGTATTGATTATCCTGACGTTATAACGATCATGTTGGGAAAATGTATTTGAAACCAAGAATGGGCCTGATGTAAAGCAAAAGTTGTTTTTTATTATTTGGTTGGATGGTTGGATGTTATTGAGGGAACAAGGATGAAGGCGATGTCGATGTCCGGATACAATGATGAAACAATAAAAAACAATAATCACAGCGGCACGATCATGATGATAGGTAGTGGAAGAAGTTGTTATAGCACATATAGGCTAAAGACGAGGGAAATGTTTTTTATTGCATAGATAGATTAGATTGACTTTTTTATTGTTTTGTTCTCATATCGCAGCCCTCATCCTTGGGGAAGTATAGTGGCATTGAACGCTATGAGAGGATGATGATGAAGAAGAAGAATAAAAATTGATAGCAGTGCAGTTTTGTACGTTGTCATTTTGCGTGTTCGCCTTGTTTTTCAAGATTGAAATTGAAACCTTTTCTGGTAGCCATAATTATAGTCGTGCAGAAAAAAATGACCAATATATACGCGTATATGCATATAAATAACCTCCACTTGTGCACTTTGACTTGCATTCTGCAACTCTAGAAATGCAACGGACACGACTTCCTGTCCCTATTTAATAATTAGTTACTTACCCATGAAGTATTGTATTTGCATACATTTATTATGTAATTAAGAATTACGTATAGTTTTATAATTGGTTATTTACAATGCAAAAATGAAAAGTTGATTAATAATCAATAAATGAATGTGTAATATATGAATGCATTAGATGCAATTCAGCAAGGTTTGGAACAAGTTTTCTTTGAAAAGTTAGCTCTAATTTGAACATGACAAGATCTTCACTAATTAATCTTTAAGAAACTACAGTGACAGTACGCACATTGATGAGGGGACAAGTCACAAGTATATATAATCATCCGCTTTACTTAGTATTTACTTGCCTTCAACATAACAGGTAAGATTCGATGTCAATTACCAATGCCAATTGAAATTTACCAATAAAGATAAGGGAGAGGGTTTCAGAACACTTAAATTACTGTCACTAAAGCCATCTGCATGTAGTCACCATTTGACAATGAATTTTGCAACTAATATATATATCGATATTATAAACAATCAATAGGTAATTGCAACTCTTCAATTGTTTAAGCTACGGCAAGGAGTGAAATATACATAAGCCCATACCATCTTAAGTCAATCAATTTGAAGTGGATGGCCTTTTGATAAATAAATGAGCAAGCAGTTTATATTCCGCTTGATTTTTTTTATTACAAATCTATATTTAATTGACCCCAGGTTATGTGTTTGTATGTGTTTGTTTGTTTTCCCAAACCTGGGTTCAGCTACGACAAATCCAACTATAGAGCTTACCAAATAAAATGGGTTCAAAATTGTCATGAAACGCAAGATATAAAAAATATAATCTAACAACGTAACTAACAACATACTCATAACTTTTACCGAGGATTTTGTATCTAACAAATTCCCTGATATGTCTAAGCATAACCTGTGGTCAACTAAATATAGATATTTGTAATAAAAAAATCAAGCGGAAGCGAAGGTAGTTAAAATATAAACTGCTTGCTCATTTATTTATCAAAAGGCCATCCACTTCAAATTGATTGACTTAAGAAGGTATGGGGAAAAGAGTACCATGTAATTTTTTTCTGTAACTAAACATTGAATTTTGAGAAAAAGGGAAACGTTACTGCTTCCAAATATTCTAAATGCTTTTGAAATAGAGATTAGTTTTCCTAATTCAGAGAAAACAATTTGTTTGTTTTGTATTATATTTAAATGGAGATCGTTTAGTCACAAAAATAAGCTTGTTATAATATATTTACTCCTTTATATTTACCTTCATAATATATTTACTCCTCCAAACAACGCAATACACTGTCAAGGTTGTCTCCTATTCGAATCAGTCGTTCAGTTTTGTTCGATGAAAAAAGTTATAATAAATGGAGAGGAAGAATTTCAAAAGGTTAGGGATTCGGTTTTCCACGTATTGCCATTTACAATGAAAGTAGTCTTTACCAATGTTAGCAACAAACTTTAATTAAAAATCCCACCAATTACACTTTACGATTAGAGACAAGACAACATCCACCCTTTTGTTGGCAACTGTGGAATATTTTTAACAACATTGCAGGGTATTCTTCTTATGTCTATCACAACATGTTTTGTTAACAAACAGATATTTTGCAGGCCCATATACTAAAATATATTTTAATTACCGGTCACCAGAAGACCCAGTGGCAGAATTGTTCCTGGGGTTCTCGGTAAAGAAACAATGATTTTAAATACATCAACATTCTTTTCACTCTATTCGAATTTCGTTGTTGGTTATTACACAGATGAAAGATATTTGATCTTAGTAATGACTTTAGCTGTAGCATGTTTGTCTGTCTGTCTGTCCATCATCACTCTAAAGGCCAGAAGCTTCTATTTGGCACAAAGTTACCTTAGGGTAGTGACATTTCTGGGGTATAATATAATTTTAGCATTTTATTTGGTCAACCCGCAGATCCCAGATTCAAATTTGGGGTTATGGGGTAAACCCACAAATAGGCCTCAATTTCACCCTTGCTCCAGTACAGGGTTAACGCGTGGGGTACTTACCCAAAAAATTTGAATCTAAGCCCAGGGGGTCATTTTCAAACTTAAACCTTAGCCAAACTAGCTCAAATTTTGTACAGCGATACCAGTTCAACTGACAAACCAAAATATCAAGTCTTTATCAATTCAATCAGCAGTATCAATACAACCATTTTCATCTGTGACTCTATAGCTGCAATTAAGCCGGTTTATTTTGGCACATCTTTTGTGACTATATAAGTTTCCTCCATCGTGTCCGTACGTCCGTCAGCACAGTAACTCTTGAATGGAAAGAAATTTTCAAATTCTGTTTTCGGCAATTAATTGATAGATATGATCAATAGCTCGGATGAGTTCGAAGATGGGCATTTGGTTTCTACCCCATGGGGTGAAACCTTTGAATTTATTTTCCCATAACACCGAAACAGTAAATCCGTTTGACATGGAGTTTTTCTAATCGACTAACAGTGACGAGGGCTATAAAATACGTCAGCATGACATCGTAGTGACATCCCCTTGGGGTGGTAAGAACCAAGGGACCCCCTTTTATTTTTTTGGCTTTTAACATAACAAGTACTGTTCGAATTTGGTACACACATACTTTATACTTGTATAAGCATACCAAGTTTGACACACATTGGCTGACAACTGTGGCTTCTAGGTGGGGTCAAAGTTCAATCCTACATACAATTGATATACACATATGCTGGATAGTTTCTTAACTTTAACGCCAGTACTGAATAGATATGCCTACAGATACATCTCTATGTGGTGTAGGTACCTTGTAGATAGTTCCTATTAGGAACTGTATTTATATACAGATGAAATGCTGAGCCTCTCTCAGATAGTTACTGCTCCAAGGTTTCGAAATTCTGGAGACATGTACTATATTGTAAATTGGGTAAAACATCATCTCAAGGTAAAACTTTATAGTTCCACTTCCACATAGATTCCACAAAGTTGAAATTGGCTGAAATAAATCACATTCCCTGCATAGTTACCGGTAAATGTAGCAAAGCATTTCTTAAAATCCATAATCATTATCATGTTATTATCATACGGGCATCGGGAATTGGGATGATTGACGCAAACGAATAAGGTCGCCTTTTTAGCTTTGAAATACAACGGACGGCAGGTTACTATTGAACAAAGACTTTATACAAGCGTGCGGGTATGTGGTGATGTTTATGTATGGATGTGTTGTTGTGATGTATCCAAACATTTTTACGCGCCAGTTCAAATATCATCTGCAAGGAAAGCATAAACACTTCCTCAACATGTTGTTTTGATATGAATGAGCACTTGCTTTGGTTTATTCCTGAAAAAGTAAATAACAGAAAGTTGTATTTACTTGATTGTAACAGTTATTACATCGTAAATTAAAAAATGCAACTATATTAACATTTTAATTACTTTTAACTCGACTTACGATTGATTGTTACGATTCCTGATTATTAATGAAATCATTCAATTCTAAAAAATAAACGTAATTGTGAATCAAAAACAAAAAGTTCCTGTTTTCGTGTTGTTGGCTGTGTCAAACTAGGTAATCAAAGTTAAATATTAAATGAGTTTATTCAAAACCTATAAAATCGTGAACGTGATTGATTGATGAATAGTAACTGGATACTGTAATGCGTTGCAAAAAGTGAAAGAAAGTGTAAAAAATCATGTATATGAAATCACGAAAGATGTACGTAAAATATTTAAGTAAATTCGTGGTGTGGTAAATAACATGATGTCAAATGCCAGACGAATGTTTTGAATTGAAAATGGACAATAATTAAGTGTTTAATAACGACATGGTGTTGTATGACGATAAAAAATGGCTCTGTCGGTTGATTCGAACCGCGTTTACAATTGAAGATGATACGGGTAAGTTTCAAAATAATTATATACGTGAATTTTTGTTGCACAATTTGTTCAATATAGGTTCGTGATGGGAAGTTACTAGTTTCATTTTATAATTTTAACTGTGATTATATTTTTTGTTGTAGGTGTGTGCGAGAAAGTATTGAAAACAAAGGCAGCTTTACCTCCAGTTGGATACAGGCAGGAAGGGGACTCAAGTTCGTTATCAAGTGATGACTCTTTTGATATCAGAGGTTGGTCATAATTGAAGATTGATTTAAAAGTTAAAAAAGGAATGTAAACCACAATTATTTGTCGATTTATAATTTAGAGGGTGCCGATCTCGGACACCGGAGGCGGTCAAATACTGCGATCAGACTGGAGAAGTTGGAGAAACAGAAGAAGGCTCAAAATGTAACTCAAGTTGTTCGAGTCAATAATTTGGTAGAGGCGCCAAAGAATCAAATTACATTTACAAAAGACGTTGACTACGTAAATCGTGTTACTGTATCTTCTAAAAATGCTGTGCCTGTGAATAGACTACTGCAGTAAGTTCTCCAGATGAGAAATTTTCAAGTTTAATTTAATTAATGGCAATGATGAATGTAATGTAGTAAATATGTAGTTGCACATTAAAATAAACTATGGCTAACTTATTTTAGAACTGTCCCAAACCCGGAAGCCATCCCATTTGCTTCCTACTGCAAGTTCGATGCCTCAGGTCACCCTGGAACATCGTTCAAGCGTATTGCAATTTTCTTGCCTTTCCTTCCTTCTGAACATCGTGCTTATCCACTGAGAATAGCTGTTGTTGCTACAGCAAAAGTTATGGAGCTTATTGGTCTAACATTATGGATGGCATCTCAGGCCTATCCATCAATTACGAACGATCTTCGTCCAATTACGTATTATTGGTACGTGGTATTTGTGGAACGATATATGTAGTCTTTATTATTCGATTTTCAGTTTATTCATCCATTCTGCTTTTTATCGTTTCAAATATTTATTATCTCAGTTTACAGATAGCCGACGAAGACGGGGAATGGGACTCTGATTTCCCTTCAATGGATCCTTCGGAACCCGTCTCAAAATTTTCATTTAGCCATCTTGCTCTGGTTCGGTGTGAAAACGACCATGCAATCCAATCACCATCTCAAATAAAAATCAATCTGTCATTTCTTCTTCCCAGTGGTTCTAGTTTCAGAATGTCGATTGACAGCGTCGATCTTTCTCTTGCTGATTGCTTGGTAATGCTCCTTCAAAAGTCCGGTTGGGGTCGTGGGTTTCTCGCTAGCTCATCAGCATCTCCAAAGGAAACGTATCATTTTGAAAAGTTAGGCGATCCCTCCGTTCAATTTTTAGATATGTCAGTGTCCATTAATGAGGCCAAATGTCGAGACTTTTGTCTTGTACGGAATGGGGCGAAAAGCATACAAAGTGCTTCCGTTAAAGCAGATGCCAAAATGGGGTAAAATGTTGCATTAGCTACTTACATGAAAACTAAGTGTAGTTATTTAAATTATTATTATTATTCGCTTACTTAGATTTGGTAGCAGTCCGTCAGAACTTTCCGGGGCGAGATCCAGTTTGTACCCTGTCGTTGTTTCAACTGGTCGATTTAATCGTATAAAAAATGCATTATGTGGTAAGAAATATTTTTCTCAATGACGCTCATTATGTCTACTTCTGAATAATCCTGCTATTTAATTGTTGCCTTCTTTAACTAATGTTTAAATTAATTGCAGTTATTTGGAGCGGCGATAGAATGGATTTAGAATTCCAGCACAAAACAAAGNAATAATCCTGCTATTTAATTGTTGCCTTCTTTAACTAATGTTTAAATTAATTGCAGTTATTTGGAGCGGCGATAGAATGGATTTAGAATTCCAGCACAAAACAAAGAGTTACCCTTTAACTGCTTTCTCGGGAGTGAAATACGATGCCATGAAAAATCGTGTGGTTGTATCGTTAGCCCAGTTTTCACAAATGGGTGCTCCGATGCAAATGGGTGCTCATTATCTTACAGGCGGAACTAGTCATTTAACGTTGACGACAGCGGATGGACAAATTGCAACAGAGTTGTATCACCATTTGCTTGCTGTGATTGGAAGTAAATAAAAGAAAAGAAAAAAATGTCAACTACTGAAATTCATCCAAAGACACGAAAGAATTATCAGTTTCCCCCTCTTTTATTCAACTCCACTATGTTAACCTCGTTCATCCAATAATGTTTAATTAAACTTAATTAACTCCGCCATTACCAATTATATTATTTCTGTTATCTCTAATTTATACAGAGTATAAGTACACCAGGTTCATTATTTTTTTCCTTTCTTTATTTTTGAAATTGTACAATTCGAAAATATATTTATTTATTCTACGTTACAATAATATACAATGCAAATATTGTTTGCGATCTATTTTTCTTCCTGCTCTCTTCTTTTTGTTTGCGCTCGTCGATTTAATGAATATGAATAAATATATATACATTTTTGATATCTCAAAAAGCTATTACATTTTACTCTTACATTTTATTTTTCGCAAAACACAAAAAAACACTTTGTTTGTTGACAATAGCAAAAGTTTCATTTTCGCGAAGAAACCAGAATAATTCAATTATCATTATAATGAGCTACTGAAGATTTTGTTGTATAGGCTCTTTTGCTGGAAAGCGAATCGCTGTTTGTATAGCAAGTACTGCTGGTGTTAGTGGTGTTGCCTGCTGACAGGGAGTTCTCAAATTTATTTGTTTCCTATAGCATCATAGATAAATCGCGTCGAGTTTCCTCACACAAACTCTATCATACAAATAAGCAGCCATACTCAATATCCCTCATTAATCATAAATATCAACGGCTCATTAGGAATTAATGAAACTGCAAGCTACCCTTACACATTCTCTCTAGATTATGCTCGAAGTTTGCACCGTCACCATCATCTTCATTAAATCAATATGCACACAAGGTAGTAATTATAGACCTCAAAGTTTTAGTTTACAAACTTCCCAAACAGTTACTGTTATTACTTTATCGAATAGAATATTTTATAAGAGAGCCAGCATTATTAATTACTTTTATAGTAGCTGTTTACGATAGCGTAGGGTTTGTTTCACTGACGAACACGTGTACCGTTTTCATAGTCATTCCGGGTATTATTATGGAAATAATGTATGATAGTATAGCTTTTTAATTAACCTTTGACTTTTGTTTAATTATACGTATATTATTATAGAATTATTATATAGGGATGTAATATTTTTAAGGCTGTTGGTTGTTGTAACTCCAATTACGATGGTGATTAATTATAGTAATATCGACAGCGTAAAGCAAAATGTACTCATGTTCATAATTTTAGGTAAAGTTACGATGCACAACAGGGCGTGGTAGCAGTAGTTAATGTAGGTCGGCTTTTCTGATTGTTTCGCGTCCAAATTATTTTGATGTTTTTATGTATATTTTTTTGCGTAAAAACTAAAATATTTCCACCCTCATACATCCACTTGACAAAATTTTAAATTTATAAAATAGTTGTAGTGATGGTTTCAAAAGTCAGATACATAATAATATATTGCACTTTAGCCAGAGTGACTTGTAATTTTGTAATCCATGTTACGTATTTTTTTTAACAAAGAGCTTCTACGCTTGAAATTTGTTCGGAAATTGTAAATAAAATATTCTCGTTATAGAAACTAACGATTTAAAAAAATACTACAGTTTACATTGTTACCAGAGCATACAAAGTGAATGCAACGTTATCTTTTACCTTTAGAGTAGTAGTAAATAGTACAGTGTGTAAAAACTTAAGGCGTCTCTGAAATTTGAAAGGAGTTTTTGATACCGCTTTTTTTTTAGCTTTACGTACAGACAGTGAGACAGTAGCGTACAGTTTCTCAGTTTACCCCACAACCCTTCCTCCTGCAGTGTGTATTTTTTTGCTACTGCAAATAAAGAAAAAGTGACTTTTGTTGTTTTTTTGTAGTTTTTCAGTTTATCATTGCTTTCTAATTCGACGCAGACAGATATGTTACACAATGTGAAATTATTCTTTTCATTAAAATGGTACTAGGAGTTTATATACCTACTCAGGTTCTCTACGTTCGTTCCCATTATTTACGATATTGTTGATGCTAGTTACAAAGTTCAGTAAAGTTTATATTAATTACATAAATTGAGAAGAAAATTGTTAAAAATTGTCATCCATCCTTTTAAAATGTGGACATGTTACGCCATCCACAATCCACACATATTCACAATAATGCAATTTTTTCTACTCGTGGAAAGTTTCAACTAAATTGTTACCATTTACAAGCCTAGTAGAGCAACACTGCAGCGATATAGAGACACGTCAGTTGTTATTGTTAGTATAATAAATATATATTACTATTATATTACTTTACTATATAGGTAATCTATATATCTCATGCATGTCATAGAATTTAATTTCCTAAGTCAAACGTATAATATCGGACTACATTTTTTAAAAGTTTTACTTTAAATGTTACAATGATATTCACACAGTAAATTGTACAGTCCAGTATGCGCATTAAAATGTCTTTGCTATTTAATAAGTTTAATGTGAAGTATAGCATATGTGGCGTATAATATGTATGTATATTTAATACAGTCACGCACCTCCTATATTGATTATGTATCTAAATACACACACTACACCGTTTACAGTCTGTCCCACAAAAAAACTTAATTAAATTTACAATAAATATTATCATTAAAGTTTTCAATAATACCAGGTGGGAATTCCCTTTCATGTTGTTTCCTTTCTTAACCAAAAAAATAGTTTTCCCTACTAAACGTATGGTTGCACAAGGAATAAAGTTCCAAACCACATAGGTATCTTCCAAACTGCAACTTATTTTTTTTCTTTTGTGATGTAAGAGCCTAGCCGCCTTTCTCCCCCAAAAATAATCAATCATGGCTTCACGTTTTTATCTGTTCTTTTTAATACTTTGGCCTGGTTTATTTTCCCAGTCAGTGAAATTTCCCTTGTCACTACATAAAAAACGGACCTTGTCAAACTAATCAAGTGTTTATGCAGTACGTCAAGACGTTATCAATTAATTAAGTTTGTATAAGAAATAAAAAAGAAGTGTTCAGTATTCTTTCGCAATTTCAGTTTTCAAAGCCCTCCAAAAAATATTTTTTCGTCTTGGTTTCAATTTATTACCACTTGTCGACAGCTTCTATTCTTTTATACACCACACACTCAAGTAGTACTTACAAAAAATCCCTTTGACTTTGTCTCAGTTTTTTTTTTAAAATTTTGCTCTTCCTTTGAATGCGCTCTCCTCTCCATTTCATTGCCTTGTTTGCCTGTGCTGAAGTCATCGTAGAAACTGTCAAGCCACATGATACATGGTTTTCTTTGCCGTGTTTACTAAAATGATAGGATCTTTTTTTGAAACATTTTTTCTCTCTTTTCTCCCGCGCTCCTTATTTCTCCCGTCACTGCCAACTAATTGCACTATAAAATATTAACTTTAAAAAATCCACTACTGTGAAATGTTTACAAACGCCATATTTACTATTTAATGTTTTTTCTATGATCTAACCATTACGTATGTATTACACACATTATTTTAACTTATAATAACACTTTGCTACAGTCTTTACTAAAGTAAATTTTTACATAGAGAGATACATAAACTCTATACAAAGAATCCTCTTCCGTTTCAAATCTTCATAGACTATACAACGTATAACAATATTTCTCTAGACAATATTTTCTCTCTTTATATTAAAAAATGTAATCTATATAATTAAAAAATAGGATCTCTCTACGGTACGGTACTGCCCGACTTGCCCATGACACATGATGATGATATATG
>JAHZNB010006248.1:0-11669 GCA_027744295.1 Callyntrura guangdongensis
TCTATATCCCAAAAATCCTGTTTGATATAGTGTTGTTATACTTAGTATGCTTTTGCTGCCGTGCACATAAAATAAATCTCATTTTTATGTACACGGCATGGCGGCTGCTGCTTCTGCTTTTGTGCTACTGTTGCTCAAAACTTGCCTGGAGATTACAAGTTTGACTGGAGATGTAAAGAAAAAAAATCTGTCTAAGCAGCAGATAGGTATCCTATTCACTCGATCTCTCAAGGTAAATTCCAAAGGACTTTTTTAAGGAAAGACAAACTAGCTAATAGATAGATACGGGATATACCCACATTTTTGTAATACGTTACTGCTAAAATGTATATTATAATATGCCTCTTTTTTACCCAGTTATGCGTATCTAATCCTATATTTTATACAGGATTGTAAGGTAAGTATTATCGATAATGACAATGATACTTTTGATATGATTATGACGATGATATTAGCTATTTTTGAGAAAAATTCTAAGGATTGCACATTCAGTCCATGTGTGTCTCTTTGTATTCTGTCCTTTCGTTGTATCCTATTCGGATTTTTTTTCTCTCCACCTTACATGCTTGTGCGTGTTGTGAAAGTCCAATCCAAAGTTACTTTGCTTCTTCCCATTTCCAAAGCATTGGCTGTAGGTCCTGTACAAAAGAGGGCTGGTCTAAAGGATAGATGAATGGATGAGTTAGCTTCTTTTGAGAAAAAAAAACGAATTGGGAATCTATGAAGTGAGATTTATATCCATAAAATGAGATTGCTTTGCTTCTTGCTCTCCTTTTTCTTCCTCTTGTGACTCTCATATTACGCTCATAACGCTAATAATAAAGAGAAAAGGTATTCACAATTTTTCCACTCACTCAGCCATATTCAACCTCAGTCTTGTGCTTTTTATTTATCCAAATGCTCTATGTGTGTGACTAACAAGCTGAAGAGGGAAAAAACCCGAAACCCCCTTAGCCATTCAGCTTTTCTTAGCATTTTTTCTTTAGAGAAAGACGATCACTTGATGGATATGGGAAATTACTATAAAACGTAGATGAATACATGTAAGTCAGTGTGCTTACTTTTACTTGCTATCCAATATATCATATTAAGGAGAAAAATTTGGTGATAGTAAGTTTTACTACGGAGCAAAGGCAAACTTAAACATAACAGGGAAATGACTTACGTTTCGGCAAAAAGATAGAAAGAAGCTGACAAGAATCATAGAATTTTGTAGTGGGTTGTGGTGGATTTTATGTTAATACCGCTACTTACACGGCTGATTGAATGGGTATAGATAGTTAACGAATGTATATACATAATAAAAATATATATGTACATAATACATGATCACATCACGCATATTATTTTGTACAAACAGTAAAGATATGTTGGGTTATTATTATTACGATCCATCTTTTATTCAAACATGAACAGGTATATAATGGCGTATACGGTCTCCCTTCATGATAACATCTTTCATGGAACATGTACACTGACGCATGAAATTTTCTAACACGCATCCTCTACTGAAAACCCGATGCTGGATTCGATGTGGTTGTTGTAGTCATCAGATACGCAGTACTCAAGTAGAGAACGATAAACATTACCGTTTTGTTCGAAAAGTCACAGATTGTAAAAGTTGGCTTTAAAGGGTCGTAAATTGTAAACGGAAATTGGACGATAGAATGATGGATATTGTATGAGTGCCTGAACTATAAGATGCATCTCCTTCAGATGAACCTCCTCAGTTTCATATTACAACCATTTCTCTAAGCAGGGCTAACAAGCAGTGGGATGGGATGATGACGCACAAACACAAAAGCTAAAATATTAGGTACCTCTTTACTGTGCGGGGTACTTACTACAATGATCTTGATTTCAGTCTGTGAAACCTTCCGGCCGTAGCCGTTCTACCTTTAAAATTCCACTGTTTAAATAATCGATCTAACTGACCTCTGGAATCCTGTCTAGTTATATAGTCAAAGTTGTTGTTTTAATTCCCACTCACTACTCACCACCGCTTACCCACTTCCCCTAGGGAGACCCTCGCGTGTTACCGTAATATTCAAGAATAATTTATAAGTATATCAGGTTGCACGTTGATTTGTACTGTTGTATCTAGTGAATGTTCTAAGCTCATACATTTTGTAATAACTTTGAAACGCTTTTTGCATCTTTTAAATATTGCATTATTTTTCCTCATTCTGATTTCGAAAATAAACTGCTCGTATACGTTATGAAAATGCACAAAATGTTGTACAACGCGCTACCTATTTCCCCGTAAATCGATCTTGACGACAACTGTACGGAAATATCTTGTTCCATAAATCAGGTAGGTTACTAGTTCCATTGTAGTAATGATTGTGTGTTGAACGTAATATTGAATAATATACGACTACGACAATTGACGGGGAAGAATATGTTGTGACGTGATCAAAATATCCAATGATGTGAACAAAGCGTGAAACCTTTGAATATTAATGAAAGTTAATTAACTTGAGTGTTATTTATGTACTTTTTTTGGGGGTGGTCACAAAAATAATGTAATAAAACGCTATGTAATTTTACAGCACCACAGGGATGGGTTTGAGGGGACCACGTCATTTTTGGTAGCATAAAAACAACAGATGAGAGATGAGAAGATTTGTGTGCCGTTGTGAACCCAGGAAAGTTTGAATATTGGAATACTGTGAAAATACCATCAGCGAGGTACGGTGTGTGTCGTGTGTATTTGAGTAAGGGAGTTGAAAACTAATTCCTGTTTTTATCCCAGTTTACCCTTCCACTTTCCACCCTGTTATTTTTACGAGTTTCCTAGCCATAGCACATTTTTCTCACAGAGTCGTCAATCGTCATCGTCTCCATAAAACCACGACATTTGTTAGGTAAAGGTCTTGCACTTGCAACAAGGTAAATGTGCTGCATATTGTTGTAGTATAACACTCCTACCACCACCATCATGTCGCGTCACCAACATTCTACCACCCCTATCGTCAAAATAGCAGTTTAGTTCGCATACCAGTGAAAAAATTGGATAAAATGTGCTTGTTGAAACTTTGCGTCTCGTTAACTACGTCGACATAATAAAAGGCTGTCATAACTTTTAAGGGAGCATTTCTCGCAATGATCCCGCTGGATTGTGCAAGTCAGCAAAATTATTACTTTTACTGAAACCGGTGAAACTATATTGCCACTTACTCCAGACACTTACTGAGAGGGAGCCGGTATACAGGCAAGGGGATGAATGAAGCGGAAGACTCCCAATCAATAATTTAATAGAAAAAACAGGTTCAACAGAGAAACTTTATGGATGAAGAGTACACATAAATTTGGTAAAGAGTCGAGTCGGGGGTTTGTCTCTGGGAAATGAAAGATAGCAAAGGCGAAAAACAGGAGAGAAAGAGCATGCATTATTATTATTATACGCTTGCACTGCATTTTTCAGAGAAAACTGCATGCAAACAAAGGTGGAGTGTGAGTGAAATAATCATTCTCTTGCACATATATATATTATATATATATATACCTACAATATGTTTTCAGCATGGCAGTTATTTTAATGAGATAGACCTTGATGTCACGAAGGGTAAACATTGTCGCAAGTCCCACGCTTCCCCCAATAACAAAATATCTCAAGAAGGAGAACGGGGAGAACGGTGCTAATGCTATAAACCCACCTACCTACCTAATAATAGCATTATGAAAAATTGAAGTGGTTTTATCAACATGCAACCATACCATTCTGCTGCTGGATGCACATGCAACCAGAATGAAAGATGAGTGATATGCCAGAAAAAACCGAGAGCAGCTTGCTTATATACATTTTCCAATACGAATATTGTTCCATGCTGCTTGGTAATCTGCTAAATGTGCCATAGTCACACGCAACTGTTTTTGTGCATAAAGTACACACCACCATCGCCACACCAGCAGCCTGCCTGACACAATCAGTCTGCCGGATTCTCTCTTTTTTTCTTTGGTGTTTTCATTCTTTTGCGTCTATCTGAAGTGGTTTTGTTGGTTCGTTTGACTTTGACTGCTATTCTCTCATCCTCTCTCGCACCCATTCGCATTCAACTTGACGTAGGCAATAAAAGCTAATGCCAAGATTGATGTTGACTTTGTATTTTTTATATATAGAAAGAAATTTTGTTTGCTTTTCAAAGTATAATGCATGAGAACGCACAATTTTTAGCATGGATTTATTACGTTTTGAACAGCCACTAGAGAAATTTTAAGTCACACTTTACCTAATAATATTTTGAAAAGTATTAACTTGCAAAGGAGCAAAAACTTGGTATTATATAATCATAATCATATACTTGTACAAATACTGGAATGGGAGTGAGTATATTTTACGATTGCTTCCTGAACTGGACGGGGAAATGCGTGTTCAAGAATATGAACTGACACATCGTGTGTCACTGGTCTTAGTTAAGTACTTACATATCTTCTACCTACTCTTGAAGAAAAGTTCATTTCTTTTTAACTGTAAAATGAACAGCATGGAAAAAGCACGTTTTGAGTAGTAGAATGATGAGGGCATAAAGTACATGAATCTATAATCTATGATCCCTTCCCAGACAACTAACAACCACGCAATATATTATTGTTTGTCGTACATTCGTTTACTCCTGTCGTCTCTCATATCTTGCTCAATTTATCCATCACGCATCCAATTCGACACAAAAATACGACAACAAAAAAGTCCACAAAACTTTCTTTAACGAGCAAAAAATGAATGTCGTGTTAACCGAGTTCACGTATGACGTAGACGTACCGTTGTTGTTTCGTCTTTCTCCTATAACGATTCGTAATATCTATGTTTTCGTGGATGTGAGGGTATTCACTATTATCCAATTGGGTATCGCATAACACTTTTGATCTTTATACCTTTTCGTTTTTTTACAATTTTACGCAACGTAAAAGTAGTCAGTTTTGTACTTTTATGATTTCTTGTTTGTTACTTTTTTGGCTGGGGATTGGTTTGGTAGCGAAGGGGGTGGTGTGGCTGTGAAGACGGTAGAGGTACGTCTCCACTTTAAGTTAAGTTTGCTTTTATTGGGAAACGAATCTGCGAAAATGATATGGGACTTCCAAGAAAGTTTTTTTTAAACATAACTACCTTTAACCTTTCTAAATGGAATTTTTTGTTTGCGACGTCGAAACAAACTTTGTGATTCTGCGATTGTTGTCAGTTTGTGGGTAACTTTTTTTTTCAGTCAAACCAATGTTACTTTACATGTATTGCGANAATGTTACTTTACATGTATTGCGAAACTATTCTCAAGTAACTTTTTCTCTCTCAGATTGTCAATATGTTGTCAAAGGCTACAGGCTCCAGAGTAGGCTCTGAGAAGATTTTTTGCAATCTCTTTGTCTAAAAAACGAGGCCGTTAAAAAGTTTATATACGTAGTTTTACTGCTGCTGCTGTGTGTGTGTGAAGAAAGGGAAAAAAAGAGAATCGAAAAATTTGGATGTTGTGTGTAGTAAGGGAATAGAGCCGGCAGAGCTCTCCTCCGCATAGTTACATATTATGTATCTCTGTGTAAATGTACATGTAATCACAGCTCATACTTTTCAAAAAAACAGGGATGACACAGTGCCACTTGTAAACGTTATCTTATGTATGGATATAAGTAAATGGATCGTTGTTTTATTATAGGAAGAGAAGGACGTACTTTACTGAAAGAGCAGGTATATTCAAAAGATCGGATATCATTGCTCTTTACTTTCAATGATAACTCTATTCCGGTTACCAAATACGTTTTTCAACCTGCTCTTGCGACTAACTTGGAGAAAAAAATTCTGGCTTTTGACAAAAGAGAAAAGGATCCAAAGAATTTTTTTCTAAATCCCCATGATGCCTTTCCATTGAAAATTGAAATGGCTCAAGAAGTAAGATTTTTTCTTCCAAATAGGATGAGGAAAGGAAGAGTAATATGTTTCACATGAGTAATACCTACACGTGGACTATAAATAGGTATTCGTAGTTTCTCAGCAGTAGTGGTGTGGATTCCATAAAATAAAGAGTAGTGGTAATAGTGAGTGCCTATTTTATCATACATCAAATTGAATGGTTTAAAAGAGGCGCTCTATGGGATATTCTCCTTCTTCTTTGGCTGCTTTATAGAGAGAAATAACGGGTGTGGGGAGGAAGGCATAGAAAATAACACGAAAAAGGAATAATTCTTTTTTCTGCTTTGAAAACAGGTTAAATAAAGAAGTGGCATGGCTCTCCGTTTCATCTCTTCTACTATGGCTTCGCTCTCTACCTGTTATGCATGGATATTCTTGACAGGAAAGCCTCCGAGATCTGTCAGGGTGGTGTACAGAATGAAAGAAAAAAGGAGTCACGGCAACCAAGCCAGCTTATAACACAGCTCACCACTCACCTTCACCTCTTACTTCTTTTTAAATAGTGGTAGCATAGTACCACTATGGCACCACTCTCTTTTTCACCAGTCTATTCAGCCAGTCGAGTTTTTTTCTTGGGATGAAGAAAGAAAATAAGAGAATAAAAGGAACAAGATGAAGAACTTCGACTTGTCTTCTTTTTCTTTGTAGCGCCAAACCACACTCGTAGAACAACCTGTTCCCTGGTAAAGTATTACGATTTTGAATGGGAGTCAAACAAAAAGGGTGAAGGGCTCCCACTTTTTCTGGTTTTACTGTTGCCTAGTATTTTTTCTTCTTTTTTAAAAATTGGAAGTGTATTTGGTTTAGGCAGATCTTTCATGTGTAACTCCGGGATTTTGACTGGCAGATCAATGCCGTCATCATGAGCTCTACTCGGACCCCTTAAAAGATGTGTCAGATGAAGAGGCAAAAGAGTGGAAAACGAGTATTTCTTTTTTTGCTACTTCTCCGGCCAGGAAAGAGAGTCCCAAATGTCGGCGATACAAAACTCACACACATGCATATGTACCCAAAGAATTGTAAAAATCTGAAGTACACATTTTCTATTACACACTTGTAGAAAATACTATCGTTGCGAAATAAGAGACTCTGATGGTTGTACACTTGTGCATAAAATAACATTTGTATGTTTATTCGTTCTACTTTATTTTGATGTTGGTAGCAGCGATATCCATTCAATAGCTGTTATATAAGCACTGGTACTGAAAGCATATTTATCAATGTATATTTGGTAAAAAGGATTTTTCTCTTAATGTTTGGTAGCTGTGTAGTATAACTTGAATTGAAGTATATTACACGAGCACTTCGTCTCGAACTTCCTATTACTTTTACGAAAAATCCATATCTTTTTACAAAACGCCATATTTCGACTAAACCACCATTTACGCGGTTTCAGGATGGTACATCCAAAAGACACAGCAGCCTTTAAAGTCCGTTGAATGAAAAACGAGTAAAAAAGAAGAAAAAAACGAAAAGTGAGGAACATTTTTAATATCATTTCCGTTCTCCTCACGTGCACGTTTTTGGTCGTCCGTCGAGACTCTTCCCTGTACACCTTTTTGCTCACGAACGATAACACTAGACAGGCTGGGAAGGCATGATGATGCTTTTGACTAGGTAGCAACTGGAGAGAAAAAAATGCGTGGTAAAGTATCTCGCTTCCTCTCTCCATAAACTACACTACCTATTACCTATATATATTTATTGTTAACCATATAAGGATGTGCTTTCTTCCTGTTCTTCTATGTGAAAAAAAATTACATGTCATGAAACTGGTGTTCGCGGCTGCGGTCGCTCTCTGATGTAAAGTTAACCTAATGGAATACACAGGTATGTGCATTGTGAATTGGGTTTAAGTGCTAAGCTCAGGCGAAAAGCATCTTCCCAGTGGTACGTGCTTTGTTGTCAGATAACAACATTTGCTTTATATGAATATGAACACTTCTTGCTTCATCACGTGGAACAGAGGGAGTGTAGAGACGGAAGATGAATTCTATTAGTTGTTGCGGAACAAGCTCCCTCACAACAGCAGCGGTAACAACTTGACTGCTCGTTTTAGTTTCCCTTTTCCTCTTTTTTCAGTTGAACTTGAGTATATATCAATGTGTAGTTACTTTTTAGCTTTTAAAAAGCCGCCATTTTGCTACAACAATTTTATTTGTAATATTCAGTTTACATGATGATGACGATGATAAAAGAAAAGCACGTAGTTTGAAATAAGAAACGCTGACAGTAAAATAAAGAAAATGTGAAATTTGCATAAACATTGTACGAAATTGAGTACGGAAAATCATCCCGAGTTTCTCTGTTCATCAAAGTTTTACAACTGTAGTTGTACGTTGGTGGCCTTTTTATACTGTCAATTCAATGTGGTAGTAGAGTAGCCGGTGGTAAGGTAGCAGACCGTCGTCACTAATTTTGTACGAAAAATTTATTATCAATTTGATATTACTGCCAACATTTGTTTTTACAATACAGATACAATAGCTCCCAACTCAGGTCTCCCGACGTTTATTTCCGCCAATCCTATAGCCTGTACCTACGTTTTTACCATTGTCATGAAGTAAAAATCAAATTGAAACGTCCAAGTCATGCTAATTTTAAAGTTATTTTAACACTAACAATCTAAGTAGGGACAACTTATAGTCTTTTTAGGTCAACAGGGAAATTGATTCCAGTGACCTAATTTTCCAACTCTTTGTCTTGATTGTTTTGAAGAAAGTGTTCTATTAAAACATAACATTTTCACGTTGATGGGCACATAAAAATAGTGGTCAAAAATGGTTTTTTTAAATCTTCAAACAAAGACTTAAACTCATCATCCTGCCACTCACAATTTCTACTCATTGCGCTGTAAAAACCAGGAAAAATGAGAAATGTGGAGACAAAGACACAAGTACAAATGCAGACAAAACTGAACAAAGAGACTACATGCCTTCTTCCTCGTTTGAGCGGTTAGGTTGAAAGCTGTCACTGTTTCAAACAAAAAAAAGATATATCCGTCTGTCTGTACTGAATGATATCTTAAATGAAATACATACATAACACGCTACAATAAATATACACACACCGAGCGACAAACTCATCATCCTTGTTTTATCTTTTACACTTGTTGTACTTAAATATACGTGACGTTCCTTTCAAGATTAATATTTTCAAATGGTTGACTCAACTAACCGGGAGGGTTGACTGTTCATCTTATTTTTCATACAACTAAGCACGTTTTTTTTCTTCTTCTGATTCCTTTTACCGCGGAACTTACCGCAGTGTTTTTATTTAATGAAATAAAACACCACGATATCTCGAAGCGTTAAATTAAATCTATGTTTTACTTTACGACGTGATAAGGATGACTAAAGAATCATGAGTTGTGCATGCATATATATGTATATGTAATGTGTAATGACACGACGTTGATAGCAGAGTCAAACGGAGTCAGAGTCAGAGACAAGGAGATGCGTCGCTGTTTTGTCTTTGTCTTGTTCCATTTTCTTCACAAAAAAAAGTCAAAAGGAAGGTAGTAAAATGTGTCGCGTAGTCTTAAACCGTGTCTTGTAGAAGGGCATATATTCCAATTTTACTATACGGATCTTGCACGTAGAACGAACACTGTTCTATACGTAAATATAAAGACCACGATATCTGATCTGTTCTCTTAAGTTTTATCTACCCATTTGTAACCAAGAAGAACCTCTTTAAAGTTAAGAGAAAACATGCATATATCTTTTTATTCTTTTGGTGTTTTGCTTGCGTCGGTTATTTCTTTCAGTTTTTCTTATCCTTTACCGCTTGTCCCTCTCTCGCTCTAGAAATTGCTTTTTAAAACTTTTCTCAGGCGCACACATGTGTGTAAAGTGTGATAAAAAGTGCGGGTAGAGAGGAGAGAAGAAAGAGAGAGAGAGAGAGAATGTAGTGTAAAACGGTCATAATGTATGCTTTTTTGGTTTCTAGATGAATTAATTTTGAAAAATAAAATAATTTACTAGAGTTTAAAAAGATACATACATTTAATGTGAATCTTACACAAAGTTAAGTTGGTTTATATTTCCCATAAAAAGAAGTTATATCATATTATGCTTCGATGTGCTGGCTGATTCTGCTGAAATGAGATGGAAAAACATTAAATGATGTTATTACATTAAATAATAACATATAAATGTACAACAAAAGACGACGGAAATACTTAAACATAAAAAAAACTTTTTCCCACTTTTCTCAATGAGTACCCACAAGGATGCTCATGACAAACGTAGGAATAAATGTATATTAAAGGGCATTACATAATGGCCAGAGCCATGTTTGTGCACGGAAAACTTTTGTTCACATCTTGAATGGACACACAGTATGCCACGTTTGCGTAGTGGTGAGTACTACACAAAATCCACAAATGCGAAACTAAACCACAGGCATATTATTATGACCTACTGGCTATTATGCAGCCGTTGGGTTGTTGGAGAGGTTTTCCAGTTAAAGTTGTGTAATATTGTGCTTTTTCCGTTCTACCAACAAAAAAGTATTCAGCCAGACAGGCTTTTATTCATTTGACTTTAATGTACATAGATTCATACTTTTATTCATTAAACCTTGTCGGTTAATTGAAAGTACGCCCTAAAGTTACAAAAACAGCGATAAGTGGCGTTACTGTGTCGGGTTTTGTTGCTGTTAAGTGATGTGATGGAACAAAATTGTCAAGTTAGTAAATTGCGAATTAAATTGAGTGTTAGTTTTCTTCAGCTGGTTAACCTATCATTTAAGCGGTTCTACAAAAAATTATCGTATACGTTGTTGATATTCTTTTTCGAGCTATATTTGGTGTGGCTGCAACACTGAATTTTTTGAGAGGGTTTGTATTTTCTTTACAGACTTTAGTTACACGAAACACTTTCCAAGCATGTACTTCTTTATATGGTACGCTTTACTATACAAACAGCCGCTTTCACTACTTTTGACCCGTCTGACATTCAATTCGGCTACCAAGAGATTAATGAAAAAACCACAATGAATAAATCCTCCAATTATTATTCTGTGCCAACTTGCGCTACAACGACGAGTATACTTATAATCTAAGGGGCTGTCTAGACTGGTATTAAATCTACAGCTTACAAACTTTTATAGCCGGTTTGAGGGCGGGCTGTGGTTTCTAAAGCTAACAAAAGTGTTTCGAACTGGAAAATGTGCGAAAGTAATATAATACATAACTTCCGGCACTTCTGTATAATATGACATCCCCAACTGTGCTCAGTACTTGATAAAATGAGAATTACCAACTACCAACTAACCTCTTGTACTGTTTCCTTAAGTGCGAGTTCAGCGAATGTAGCTACGTTAGTTCATTATCTTAAGTCTACATACCTAAAACGCCAAGTGCAGTACAACATTTAAAATTTTTTAACATCAAACAGAATGACGGTCTAACTTTATAACGCTTTGTGACTCGTGTCTCATTTCCAACGTTTGAATGAAAACACAAAATATTTTTTATTAAAAGCTGACTTCACTGACATGACAAAGACCCTGTATGCCTATTACAGAATAAATGTTAAATATGATATCTTCAGTTTAACATAAAAGCTCTCAAAATTGCTTTTTACCACTGACTTTTATCGTTTTTTTCAGTTGTCAAAGGAGTGTTATTGTGTAACCATTCTCATCCCTAAATAAAAATTAAATGTCTGTTTAACAAAAAATTATTCTATTTCAACACCTTCCACAATCTTCTTAAACAAGTAATGAATCTACATAAAAAATATCTCTCTCATTTTATGCA
>JAHZNB010006249.1:0-10666 GCA_027744295.1 Callyntrura guangdongensis
CGAAAGCAAAAATAAATCGTAGGCAATTATGTAGGTAGCGTAATCAACCATGTTTAATACGGCAAACTGTGGTAGTACTACATATATAGACTTTCTGACTAGGAACTTTTTTAATTTATCAGCTAAATTGATGGTGATTGTGCAAGTAAATAGTATCGATTTATTTTTAATCATCATTATTGCGGATGGTAGAGGTTCAGGTAGGTAAAAATTCGACAACATTGTTACAATGAACACATGTACTACATAAGTTAATGTAAAAGTAGTAAATACACGTAGCCTTTGGGAAATTACAACTACGAACTTCATAACCCAACTCTCTGAACTGATAAGTTTATACGCAATCCATAAATCTTATATTTTACTACCGCATTTACTAAAAAAAAGTATAGACATTTAAAAAAGCAGATAGTTCATGTTTTCTCAAGTAGCTAATTTTTTATTACATTTTGCATGAACAAGTGTATGCGTATGAAGTACATTATAAACAAAGTGCCAAAAATGTTATTTTTTATTTAGAATAACGCATATAGTGTTTCCCGTCTTTTAAACAAGTAGCTGTACTTATATTACATACGTATACGTGTGTATTCTCCCTCTCGATGTGATTACATTGGTTCAGAGGTTTTTTAAATGTTATAGAATAACGTATATAGTGTTTCCCGTCTTTTAAACAAGTAGCTGTACTTATATTACATACGTATACGTGTGTATTCTCCCTCTCGATGTGATTACATTGGTTCAGAGGTTTTTTAAATGTTGCTTCTCTACTTATTGGCATCATTCCTCACATAAAAATAAAATAAATGTATGAAATACTCATAAATACAGAATAATATTGATTTCAATACAATTATATCATCATCATGTTTTGTTCAACACGCTCAACTGGGTGAATGCTCACACATCGAACACGAACAATAACATTAGCGTTGTTACATGATGATAATGACAAGTCTATCGAGAATTTGTGTACAACACCATATACGCTGTTGTTTTCCTGTGTGTGTGACGTTTTTACGGTCAGCCAAACCACTTCTGCTGGTTTGGTGGGTTTTGCTATTATCGATTCGTCTTGCCTAATGAAATTATTTGTATTCATGTTTTGCTGAGGGGGCACGCAGTGGGAGTAGTTGTAGTAGTGGTGGGAGGAGTGTCAATTTTGTTTGCATGCACAAATAAGTAATCAGCGCATCAAACAGCACACACAAACACACAATTCTCTGATTGCATATAAATGCACCTTGTTATTGTTGCACTTATTTGCTTACTTTTTGTGCTTATTAGTGTAGTATTTACAACATTATGTATAAAAATTTTAACTCTTTAACCCCACCATCATCATTTCATCATTATTGTTAGAATGATGAATCGCCAGAAAACAGAAAGAAAAAGAAAACGTACATGTATACCTGTTCCCCCAATTTTTTTGCTGGCTGTTCTGGTCTGACTGCCTATGGTCAAGTTCATTTACAATAATAACATCAACAACAACAACAACAACCGGTGCAACTACTCTTCACACTACTGCGCTTCCTTTCCTGTTATGTATGTATTTCTATTGTAAATTCACCCCTTTTTCTTTTATTCTCTTAGCTTTCTGCTCATCATCATTTCATTACTTTCCGAGCTTTGTGAAGCGTAGGAAAAAAATGCTGTTTTGTTACAGTGGTTAAATGTATGTTACTTGCAGCTGACAACGTGTAACAGAGAGCAGAAGAGCAGACAAGCAACGTACCGTTTCCCCACCGGCCAGACCAGCCTCCATCGACGCGACAAAAAGTACCTGAAATGCCCAGAAGTCACTAGTTGTACTGCTCTAATCTCTCTCTCTAGCTCTCAAGCATAATAATAATAACACATTACATTGCAATAAGCACAACAGCACACACTTATCATCATCAATGAGCAAGTGCATACATATACTACACAACACAATACGTTCATGCATTAAAATTCTCTGAAAGTTTTCCCCCAGCCAGACCCAGCACAAACGTCGTAGGAATAACCTCTCCTTCCAGCCTTTTTTACAGCTGGACGCCAACCCAATTTACCACTTACTCTTCTTCTCTGCGCATAACAGCATTGGCAACACCATCACCTTTCGTAGTACCACAATCAACAGTAGCCTAACAGTTTATTTTAATGTTATACTCTTCCCTCTGTTGTAGTAGTAGTACTTTCCTCTTAATAAAATCCTACGCCACGTGAGTTCTAGAATATGTGCCATGAAGTTTGCTATATCCATTCATGCACACTTTGTTGTACCCAGTACTCATTTATTGTCAGTGCCCAGTAGTACCATCACCCACGACATAATGCCTACTCCCTACTAGTCCCTACATACAACTACTTTAGTCGAGTCTCAACTCCCCATTCGGTACCACGTCATCTTCCATTTTATAACTTTGAGGCTTTCCAGAAATGACCAGTTTTTACTATGGCATTTTTCATACTACATCCTACCTAATTAAAATGCTTGAATATTATGCATGCAGTCATGCCTGAAAGTTTCTACCGCCAGGTTTAAGAATGGGCATAATATGTAATTAATAGATGCCTAATAATAGCTACAGAAAAACTTACCTCCATCTTTTATGTCTTATTTCTCAATAGTCCGACAGGGAATATTTTAAGGACTAATATATGCGCACATTTATGAACCACGTGATGATGATGCCGATGGTGATGGCCAAAGGCAAAAAATAAGAAGTCTAACAAGGAAGGAAAAAGGTCCAACAATTTTTACGACAGCCACACAAGTAAACAGGTAGGGTAGGTAGGTAGTAAACCCAGTATATTTTACGGTCCACATTTACATAGTATATGCGCTATGTGTTCTCTTTTCTCTATTGCATTATTGTACATTTGTGTCTCTATTCAGCTGTTAATACGGTATTGTGTTCCTTATGCAATGACAGCACACGAACAAAAAAGCGCAAAAAGTTGGTACGTGAATTTCATTGGATTTTTGTCTACACACACAATATGGTATTTTCTACAAAAAAAATTGTAATAGCAGACAAACAAGGTAATAATCTACACTCTACAGATAGTATTGCCGAAATAATTACCTGTTTTCATTCAGCATTCAAGCATTAGCACATAAACAAGTATCGTTGCGTTTCAAAGATAACAACTTTTCATTCTTTTTTTGTTTTGCCATACCACCGCACCGCCGCCATCTTCATCTGCTCAATAATTTACAGACTGTGAAAACGTGAAATGTAAATTGCTTTTTAAAACGAATTCGCTTAATCTCCCCTTCTCTTAATTTCTTTCGTTCATCCGTCGTCCGTAGAGCACTTGCAATTGCAGAATTATACCAGAATGATGAATGTAAAAATGTGTGACGATGAGCACAGTTGTTTTGAAATATCGACAACAAATGTGTTTTTCTGGCTGAAAACCAGATAAAACTATGTATGTGCTGATGCCACAGACGTCATTTTTCTATATAGTAAAAAATTTGCTAACTTCACTTAAAAGACACAAGTGTCATATAGCTAAGCTGAGCAAATAACCAACAACATAATCATCATCATCATCGGTTGTAAGCCGCCTTTCCACTCTCCTTGCTGATTACTATCAGACCATACCAGAAGAACCAGACCCGAGTAAACCAAGCTAAGCACCCTACCTACCTCAATAAATTTGTAGCCATATTAAAAAAACCGAACGAACTCGTTTTTCCTCCCTTTTTCGCACTGAAACGTGGTACGGTACGTAAACGTATCAGCCGCAGAAACAAACCACCGAAAACCAAATGGATTTCCCTATCACGACTGCTGATGGTGTAATCAGTTTAATCGAAGAAAAAACCAAACGAGTATACAAAAAAAACAGCAGGACATGCACGGAGACGTCCACAAACCCTAATGGAATGAGTCACATTCACAACAAGCAGAAAAAGAGGCAAATAACAGCCTTTATCACGTTTCGATTTTTTTGCTTGACCATTTAAAATACATGGTCCAAGTAGGCCAGAAACGGGCTTTGGATGAATATTACATATTGTAACTACTGTCATTTGCGTGTTTGTTCGCCATCGCCGCAAGTGCTAGTAGTGTGTCCAGTAGAACCACTCCTATTAAACTGTGGAGATGCAGATGGAATGGTAGGTCGTCGTTATAGTATAATTAGCATCAACTGAGAAACACCATCACCACTACCGTCATCCTATCGACCTACCACCACCGGTTCTAGTTTTTGCTGCTACTGCCGTGCTTGTGCTGCTACTCTGCGATGGTATCACGAGAAACGAACATTGCATTACATAATCCAAAAAGGGGGTATAGCATGTGGAAAGTTTGTACAAAGCACAAGGCAAATTATCAACTATATTTATTTTATTTTCATTGAATTAATGGCCGTCAAACATGGTATGGAATAATTTGATACGATAGCTATTAGAAATAATGCACGACGATGTTGCTGCTGACTGGTGACCGTGGTGGTACCATACTAGAAACTGGTTCTAGCAGAAACTACGTTTCTATTATTAACCATCCTATCATCATCGTGATCGTTGTTTCGTATGTTTTTTTCCTACTACCACTACTCAGGCCAGTCCATCACGACGACGATCAAAAAGCCGCTAAACCAGTTGTGTGTCCTTTTTTATCCTTCTCTTTCACTTGTCCAGTATAAATGGCCAAGCCTACGGCCAGGTCTACTATCACCTCCACTGTGTGACTACCATCATCATCATAAGTTCTAGAGCACATCAGAGAAGCGTGACCTTTGACGTAAATAAAACATGTTTTCAGCGACTACTATACTACCAAGTAAGCCGAGCAGAGCTAAAACTCAGCAAATAATGTAATGTGCTGCTCTTACACATAAAATCTTTCGACAAATTAAATTTCACCTTGTTGTCATTCACTGACATCCACGTAGTGGTAGCAGTGAAAATAAAAAGGCTTACACAAAATAGTTGTGTAGCCTGTACTAGACTTTGTTGCTGCTGCAGTGCACAGCAGCAGCGGTCATGCGAATGCGGTTGCCTGGACCCTGGACCACGCTAAACACAGACGAGAGACGATCGTGACACTCTGCACTCTTGAGTATTCTCTCGTAATTTACACTGCATCTGCATCGTTATCGATTTAAAACAAATTGAAAACTTGTTTTCTTCGATCATTGGTCCCAGCCCAGCCGAATAGAGTCTGCACAGATTTTATTTCTCCAGAATCACGTTTAAGGTTAGCACGTATGCTTGCACAGAAAAAGGGCATGCCACCATTACTAGACAGCTCCATACCTGTTATGCGATAAAACTTGGAGGACGACGACGACAGAGAGAGCACGTTGATGATGATGATAATGCAGCGCACCATCATCATCAGCACACAATCATCTCTTGTGACCGGATGGTGTTTTAGTCGAGAAAAGGAAATAAAAAATGACAAGGTCCACGATTATAATAGTGCAGGCAGGCAAGCACGTACTTCCACATGGCATGCGGACATTTTGTACGAGTTGGAAAGAGAACGTAGTGGCTAATATAAAGTGGCATGGATTGAACAGCTTTTCCACATTTTTATCTTTCATTGTGAACTTACTTTACAACCATCATCATAAAAACTAAAGGTCTGTTCTGTAGTGCGAGCTCTGGGAATGAAAGGGGAAACGTAGGACTACTCGGTTAAAAAAGTCAAAGCACCATCACGATAATAATAAGCGTCATGTGTAAAATGAATGAATGAATGAACTACAGATATGTATGCCATGTGTTCGATGTTGTTTCATTTTCTTCATTTACAACTCAGCTTTTTATGACAATGATTTCTATGATGACGATGAAACCGATGTGATTATACTAACTCATTCCATTTCCTCTTACAAAAGCTATCACACTGAGCGATGGAGCGGAAGACGCGTCAGTTATAAAAAATATCATATAAAAATAATAAATAAATGCATAAAATGACATTACGCCTTTTTTCCCAAGAAAATCGTTAAAGCGGGGATACAGCGAGAAATTCGTTTATTTGGTAGCTGGCGGCTACCGCGGTACTCGACAGAGTGTCATTCACTCCCCTAACATAAAAATCCATATTTTCAGGAGAAAATCAATAACATTACTACGTGGAAATTCACTTTGTATATATTGCTCATTTTTTGGGTGGAAAACGTGTACCAAGTAAAAATCGATGTTGTGTTTGCCCTGAAGCCATTAATTACAACTTTTCGTAGAAAAATCGACATTCTGGATATACTCGTTTTTACTATCTTTGTCATGTGATATTTTTGACATATTCTTTGTTTGCCCCAAACTGGAAAAACCCGGAATGTTGCGTGTACGGCCTTAATTCTCATTCTGGCAGTAGTCGTCCAAGGAATGAAAATATAGACAAGAAAGTACACACGACACAGCACTTATAATAGGGGAACATGCAACTGCATTAATTTTTAAGAAAAATGAAACTAATAAAAGTAATACAAGTTAAAAATATTATCTCCCCATTCTCTCATTTATTTGCACTTACACGAAAACCGCGCGTTGAGAATACAGAACACGCGTCTAGTGTGGATTTTAGAGAAACCCAAAAGAAAAGTAATATTACTACATGTACCTGAGACCTAATCTACGTATAGAAAGCTTTGAAGAGAAATATTTATGTACATGCATGAGCAAGCAAAGCTTTTTGATAAATTAATGTTCAACTTTTATCATTATTAATAAAGTTTTTGTGTGTGCGCTCACACACACACACACATTTCACTTGATAGCTCACATGACAAGGCATTTTAAAGCGTAATACCAATTTATTGTGACGATGACTATGATGATGAAATTGCATGTGAAGAAGCGATATTTAAGAAATTCAGGCAACAGCAGTAGCATCCTTCTCATTACCGACTGAATAGATCTCATAAAAAATGAATGAACTTACATCATGCCTATACTTCAGCAGTGCGTTTGATACTTTTCAAGAAAAAGCACGAAACTCTTAAAAAACGTCCAACGACGACGTGACACACGAATGGGTTTTGTAACTTTGTTTTTTGTTACCTTGAAAAAAATAAAAGAAGAAACAACAATGCGCAAAGCGTTTCATCTTATGCCCAGTAACGAAATTTCCTCGACTTGGCATTCTGCTACATTTACACTACACATACTGCTACAACGTCTTCTACAGGTTTGGACGATTAATGCTGGGAACATGATAATGATGTAAAAAATGGAATGTGTCTCGGTTTAACGGTGGCGGTGGAAGGGTTTACTCTTTAAAGTGTAAAGTTTAGTGAGTCCATACAATAATAAATTTTACAGGAATGTCAACAACGTTTCAACAACTACGAGAAAACTCTGTAATTCTATTTCTGTTTAAGGAACTAAGCAAGCAGGGTGAGAAAACAAGTCAAAGAAAAAAATCCTAATGAATTCCAGACCACGACGACTACGTGTAGAGGTAGTAGTAAGTATGTATATTACATATATGGATTATGGATGTACAAGACTTAGGAAATATTTACTAAGTATCGTTCGATACAAACTCGGTTCCGTAACGTGGCATTGGTTGTAGAGAGAGAAACATGTAATCTTCAAGTCGTGACTGTTTTTTGTCGTAATTTCTAAGTTAAACGTGTACTACCCGAGAAGACGAAAAGAAGAAACTCTGGTGGAATATTTATCGTACGTTTTTGTCTCCCTCTCGACGATTCCCCATTTTCTTTCTAGTCGTGGTCTACCGTTTATACCCAAAAAGAGAGATACAAACAGAAAGGGAGATGGAGGATAAAAAACAACTTTGTTGAGAGGAGGAAAAATTGTTGGTTGTTCTTTGGAGGGTCTTAATATTCTTTTTACACTTCCCACAAACTTCCTTTTTACCTCTCACTTTACTCGACTGTGAACAACACACCACCACGAAACTAAGACCATTATCGCAACGTCTTCCACCTCCTCTTCGTCGTGCTTGGGTATATATCAATAAACTATGTTCGTTTTGGCTGCTTTTAAAAATAACGGGCACGCATGCACTCACGCATACAAGGTAACTAGTAAAAACGCAAAAGAACAAAGGTAACTTTGTATCGCAGTCTCACGCAACGAAAAATGGACTGTTTTTCTCACAAATCTCATGCAAGGTAGTAGAAATAGTAGAGAGTACAAAAGAAAATGGATTTTTTTCTTATGAAAATGAACTCAATAACCGAACCAATATTACCTGGTTGTGGCTTTACAACAGCCAATTCACTCAAGTGAAAACGTGTTTAAATAACCAAAAATAAACGGATGAAACCTGAACAATTCTTTGGGGCAACACAAAAATGCAAAGAGCCTCATTCAGAAAAAACTTGAGGTTCATTTTTATAAAAGGACGTTTTAAAAATATCTCCGTTTTAAATAGAAAAAAAGGTCATTTTATTCGTTATATGGGGTACAGCAACGGGGATACAGTGTACATATATATAAGTGTAGCATATAAGTACACAATGAAATCGATCGGGAATAAATTCCTTTCCTTTCTCGTACCATAATGGTCCTTCCTCATCGTCAAGACCATCGACCATTTTGTTGACTGGGGCTAAAAGTTCCTAAGAATCTAAAACACTGTGTGTGTTTGTGTTCAGTAACAAAAATGCAAAGAGCCTCATTCAGAAAAAACTTGAGGTTCATTTTTATAAAAGGACGTTTTAAAAATATCTCCGTTTTAAATAGAAAAAAGGGTCATTTTATTCGTTATATGGGGTACAGCAACGGAGATACAGTACATATATATAAGTGTAGCATATAAGTACACAATGAAATCGATCGGGAATGAATTCCTTTCCTTTCTCGTACCATAATGGTCCTCATCGTCAAGACCATCGACCATTTTGTTGACTGGGGCTAAAAGTTCCTAAGAATCTAAAACACTGTGTGTGTTTGTGTTCAGTGAACGAATCTCCGCTAACAATGTCATGAATGTATGTACCTGTGTGTGTGAGCTCTTCTCAGCTACTCAGCCAGCAATGAGCTAGCTTAGCAGTTTTTTTTTCATTTTACCTTTTACAAAAAACTACACATCGCAGCAACAGAGGAAAGAAGTGGAATTATTGAGGGAAAATCTTTCAGAGACATGGCTCCCTCGATTTCCCGCATATCATCATGCCGCTTGCTTTTCCACAGAGTGAGAAAGAGGGAGAGAGGAAGAAAAAACTTATTTGTACGCTTTTTCGTTTAGGTCTTACAATTTTTTGTAGCTGGTCATGTCCGTAGAGCGTTATCGTCCTCGTAGTACAGTACATGCATAGCAGAGTGTGATGTAACGATCGTGATGATTATGTTCTAACTTCGTGGTGGATTCCTGTTGCGAAGCCAATGTATTGATCGATTTTTATTTTCCTCACAAAAAAGTTCGGATAAATCCCTTGGTACATAGCAGCAATAACGAATTTCAAGCAGGCGTTGTTACACATTACAGACACGAATCGGTAGCTCGTCGTCGTACCGTATCCTGGTTTTGGTTTTTGCTAAAAACGGATTTTTTTCTTCTCTTTTTGTTTGCCTGTCTGTGTATTTACTTTTTCATGGGCCGCGTTTTATACGTAAACTAAAGTGTTCCGCCCTGTCCGTTTGGGTGGAGAGGAGAAAGACGGGTAAATCGGTATGCCATGCTTTGATATACCAGAAGATATAAAACCGGCAACTTTCGTGTATGCACAAGCTGTGTCACCTTCTCCACAAAGAGAGGAAGAGAAACAGAGATGTTCCGGAATAAACAAGAAAGGTTTATGGTGGTGAAGCCTTTTTACAACCACTCCGCTCTGCCATCAGTGCCACCAATGCCAATTCCCCAATCTCCCAGGCAGGCAAAAAGGCCATAGTCACACCTGGTCTTCAATTGAAGGCCATAAAAACGACACGGGTAATCCCAACGGGAAACAAATGATACACCACCGTTTTGTGGTCCAACATATAGCTTCCATGGCCAAACATACCATCTACTTTCCTTGCCAAAATGGATGTCTATAAAATACTGGTTGTTTCTACTACATAAACGTCCTGTAGTTCTCTATCTTTACTTTCCCGGATAATGCAGTTTAATAACAGTTGAGTGGGAAGGGAATATTTCCTTATTACTTTAAAAACTTCCGTCTCATCACCCCCCAAAATAACATATTATGTGATTGTGATACACACACTTGTCCTAGTAATCGCTACTGTCATCGTTATCATCATCATCAATGCAGATGTTGCACCTTGTATTGGTCCGGCCTGCATGCTGCAGTATCGTAATCATCAACCCAATCATCTTTTCATTTGTCCTGACAGCCACGCCATACGTAGAAAAAAAACAAATAAAAGCATTCTGCACTATTTAGTCAGGCGAAAGCGAAAGATGCCTGTGGAAAGATCACAGCACCGTAATACCTCGCTAATTCCCGGCAGTACACCTTTTTTATCACCCACTTCTCTTCTGTTTGGTAATCAGGATTACAATCTGGATCGGTATAGCTTTTGGCGGTGATATTGTCATAGTTAATTATGGTACTGACTTGTAATCGCACTGCTGATTAGTACAGAGATACCGATACCGATATTTATCTACTACGCATATACTATGACATGTGATGTATGACATAATGCCGTTGCCCACGGTCGAAATCATCAGAGCAGTGCAGTGTAAAACATTGTTCAATCATTTGTTTGTATTAATACGCCTTATGGCTT
>JAHZNB010006250.1:0-20350 GCA_027744295.1 Callyntrura guangdongensis
TATCAATTCATTTCATTTGTTCTCCATGACCCATAACGTAGAGTCTTGTGCATATAAATTGTACTACACACACGCGTGTCATATTATTATAAATTATGTGCAACTTACCCACGCGCTAAAAATGCGTGAGGGAGTGCATAAGTCACTCTATACTTTAGTTAGGTAGCATTCGTGCACTACAACAGTAGTAAATAAACGTTATGAAATGTACACTTTGCCAACAACATCAACAAACTAGAAAAAAAGTTTTCAATAAGTTGGTTCGTGCGTATGCCCGCCATCCCATAAAAATTCCATCACGATTTAACGATCACACAAACGCAAAAATAAGAAAAGTACGTTGTACACCTATTTTATTATATAAATTTTTAACATTGCTACCACCATCATAGGTAGTGTTGCCGACGAAGAAAAATTGTTTCGTAGCGCATGATTTTCAGAAGGGATACTTTGCAGGACGCAGCGGTGTTGGGGAGATATGGTTGTGGTAGAGTGGTGGTAATGCCAATATACTGTGTAGAGGAAGGAGGTATTCCAAGTAGGTCACACGCACGCAGGTTGGTTCTGTTGTTGGATACTCGTCTCTAGCAAACAACAACAGCGCAACACACAAACAAAACTTTATCAGATAGAAAAGGGCTCGTACTTTTTATATAACTGTAACAGCACTTATAGGCTTATATGGCTAATGTAGAGGTAATTTCCGCAAAAGTGGCAACGTTGCAGACTAAAGTCCATTACACCATTTCATTATGTATGCAGTTTAAAAAGCGTTTCTACCGTGAAGCAGTTTTTGAGCTTGGTTAGGGTTTGTAAAAGTAAAATACCAAAGTTTTGGCTGGTATCATCGTGATCGTAAAACAGCATTTTTTTCCGTTGAATAAGTTATTGCCACGCAAGAGTAACTATGTTTTGGCAGATGATATATTGGTTACTTTTATGTCGCGATTTTAAGATTTACTAAAAGAAATTTTTTGAAATGCTACCAAGAATGAAAGCACGAAACTTTATACCACCACCAGGTAGACCGTACATTAAAACGGCAGCGGGAGGAGCAGCAACAGTGAAATAATTATTTTCAAAAATTTATTACCCTCATTTTTATTGACTGACTGCAATAGTTCTGGCTATACATGGTAGTAAATGTAATGTTTGTAGTTTGTACTTACTCGCTATCGCATTATGAAAAGAAAAGATGAACAGCCGCAGTTAAGTTTGTGTAAAAAACGCTCCTTTCAAAAATAAGTCATTTCAAAAGAAAGTGAAAAACAAGATGGCTTTTTAAAGAAAAAAAAACATAAATTTTTAAGAGTATTAACTAAATCTACAAGCGTTTTTTTATTATCAGCCGTTTTACATCTTAAACTCGCATATCATGAAATAAATCATCATCATCTTCATCTTCTTCTGTCGAGTGCTGCGTCTCTCGTGAGAGGAGCAGACAACGAGTAAAATTATATGAGCACAATATTCAAAACACGTTATTTTCAAACCCTTTTTTGCCAAAAAAACACAAAACTTGAAGAAATTATTATGGTTTCAAGTTACGTGTAGACAACGAACAAAACGACAGTAATATCTTTCCATCTGTAAAATATTTTGCGTTGACTACTTGTGTGTAAAAAAAGAAAATTATTTTCAAATCTTCTTCTTCTGCATCTTCATGGCTTCTGATAAGGGAGTGTGTGTTGTATATGCGTAAAACTTACCTGTACGTTTACAGTAGTACATACTATACTTTGTAGTACTGCATTTTACACGTTTATCTTGTTCACTGATCAGAAACATAACATCGACGCAATAAAACGCCAAAGACAAGTTACAACTTAAAATACCACAGGAAAGTTTGCTGTTTGACTTTTTACATGTTATTATTATTACGACTGTCTGTTGTGGTGATAAGCTGAAACTATGATCATCATGGCCATGGTGATGCAAGTATGGCGGTGGTGTGGAAGTTCCCTTGGGGCACACACCCATTCGCCGTCATAAAACTAGTAGTATTACAATGACGATTCGTTTCTGTAGCCATTTCACCAATTTTTACCTCGCAACTAAAAACTTGCCATAAAATCCCATAATTATTACGAACCGGAGGGAGGATAGAGTCGAGAATGGCGACGATAACGAGCATGTACGTATAGTAAGTAGTCATTGTATGGACATCCATAAAATACTGTGATGCAGAATAATGCTAATCGTAGTTTTATGACTTTTTTGTTTGCGAAAATGCTATACATACTAGAAAATTGTAAATATTTTTCATCCACACCTGACTTGGCTCATAGACATCAAACGGTGGTTACCTTCTGTACAAGTTGATCCTGACTCTGACTTGGCAACGAGATGACAGAGCCTGGGTTGTGTTACATACATGTAATTTTTAGCAGTATCAAGTATGTAAGCTATTATTTGAGGAAATAGAGAACTTGAGATTATAGTTTCACAGATATGTATATTTGCATAATATTATTATGTTTTGATATTCCTAAGCGTGACATCAACAGGTTCCAAATAATCATGAATATTTTATCTTCACATTTTTACCACCTCACTTTCTCTAGTAAATCCATTTAATGATGGACATAAGTGACTGTAGCAGCCACAAGCCTGTCATGTGTGTAATATCTATCGGTATCGCAACTTGTCAGTGTTTAGTATTTTCAACACAAAATTAAGATCCCTTTTTCGGCCAAGTTAGGCTGATAAGATAACCACAGTTTTCTGTCCAGATAAATTAAACTGGAGTCTAGCCAGTATCTACTGGTGACCAACAAATGACACCCACTAGAAAATAATACTTCATGCCCGTTTTAGGCAATAATGGAAAGATTTGGGGAAGGTACGCAGAGAAATATTTTTCATATTATTCATATTACCACTATTATTATTTATGCTATATGTTCATCACATAATGCACTTTTTTGTTCATTACCATGATCATTATTATTACTTCATTTCTTTCTACAGTAAAGGTATCATTGATATCTTGATGCAACATAATAACCTCCATGAACGACTTATATAAACTCAAAAGCAAAGTCAGAAAACATTGTTATAGCTTATTCTTGTAATATGGTAGTATATAGACTTGTAGGCTACTATATCGAGAGATAATATATTATACATGCATCATCCTTCGCGTTCATCCGCTTTGCTTTTGTGACTGACTGACTGACTGAATATTTTATTGCTTTTTTGTTTCTTTTGTTTGCAACGCGCACATGGATTAATCAAGTATATAAACAATGCAATATGGTTCGCCGTAAGTATGGTGCGATGCGATATGCCATGTCACACTGTATCTGTTCGAGTGTGCAAAGCTAGAAAATATAAGTTTCAGGCGAGATTGCATTCAAATTGCCGACAGGACAGTAAAATATGTGGTTTTTATAATAAGCAGAGAATTTAATAGTTAAAGATCACACGACCACGACGGTAACAAAAGATGTATACGGGTGTATGCATAAAATATATATATGCTCGCTCACACGGATGCAGCAAAATGTTTTACTGATTGTATTGAAGTAGGAAAAAAAGAAGAAGCAATAAAAACAGTGCAGTGATGAGATGCGGTAGAAGACGCAGCTCAGTTTCAAAAGAATCAACAGAAAAGCGATCTACTATCAAATACGCATAATAGGGGTACTGAAACTTACACGTTGTTTGTGTGTACGTTGTGTGTATCGTTTATGGTTGGAGGTGTACATGCAGGTAGATATTTTTTACCAGGTTGATTCTTGATTCTCAATGATTGCTTAAAAGTAGTGGTGTAACCTTGTCCATGATATTATTCTTATTATGATGATTATTTATTTATGCTCAAAATTTTTCTGGTTAGTAGTGCAATTGTGCTATTAGCGAAGAGAGAGTGCAGCAGAGACGCCGGAGGAATCTTTTGCTAATGGACTGTTTGTGAACAACTAAATAAATGCCTATACACACAGTAATTGCAATGCATATCATTACCGTTGATTGAATTGCATTACAAACATTGTACAACACAAAACTACTTCTACTTCTAAACATTTTTTTTTCAATCTTCTTATTATGCTGCTGTGCTACTCAATAGTTGTACGAAAAGAATGTTTTGAGCATTAGGAGCACACTGTTGACTGTTTTTATTACAGTACTGTAAACAGTAAAGCAATCAAATATCTACTGAATTATAATTTTCTTAGTCTGCAGATTCCACTATTATGCTCTCTTGTTGGTTTGGTACCTATTCGTCGGTTACATCATTCAATTCCATGACGACGTCTTCTACTATGAGTAGACGTGCGACTATGAGTTTGCATACGTAATATTAAGCACAAGGTATATACCGAGTATCGGAGCTTCACCTGAGAATAAAATCTACAAGACATACCTAATAAGTACTTCGTTTTTGTTCATGGCAACAAAAAAACGATAAGCCGTTGTGATGAGAAAACAGAAAAAAATGAAAGGGAACCTCTTGAGTTAGGCAGGACTGGCAGGAGTCGTAGTTGTAAAAAAAATAAGAACCCCAGAAAAGAGTTCTTTTATCTTGTGCAGCACAACAACTTCTATTGACTAACTCGTGCTGCTAACTTAAATAAACAGGATAGCGAAAATTTGCTGAAGGCTAGGCAAGCTTTTATGAGCAAAGTAGTTTTGCCTTTGGAATGCAGTATGTAATACAGCAGGAGTAGTAGTGTCGATGGGGACGATAATAATAAAACTGTTTGTGTATGGAAATGCTGCTGCTGAGATGAGAACGAAGATGTTGGCTTCTTCTTCCTTGAGACCACTCAAGAAAAGTGTAAAACGATTTTCGAAAGGAATGGATAGGGTGGCACAGTGTTGACGAGCGTTGCATGTCTTGTTTATAATTGTGTGTGTAGAAAACAACTCAACAACATGCTTTCTATTCCGTGCTCAATATCTATCGTTAATATCCAGCGAGCGTGTTGTATTTTTCAATATCCTGAGTCATCATCAGCAGCTTCTTATGATCATGATAATAAATTTGTACTAAATGTTTGTACATGCCTTAGATTCAAAAAATATCCTACACTGGCGCAAAACATTGTATACTAAAAAAGAGCAACAAAAAAGCTGCACTTTTCTTGTTGTTAAACAAATACAACAAAACAGTATGATTGGCCAGGAATAATTTATTTGTTTATTATGGAGATGCACCTTTTTTGTTTTATCATCAGATAAAGAGCAAAGAACATTATCCGAGCACAAATGTATTAACATGTCAGAGATTTGTTGAAACACAGGTCTGCTGCATTCATATGTAACCAACAGTTGTACCATTTTAATTGCGTGACAATCAAGTATAAAACTGATGGAGAAGATGAATATGATTGAGAATGTTTTATTTTGACTTGTTTGTGAGGATGAATGATATGATGATGACTGCAGTAAATAATGATACCTTTAATCACGTTGACTGGGCTGATCAGTTAAAATAGGAAGAAGGGAAGGTTACAAAAAAATTTACATTTTAAGCGTTGGTCGTGCTTGCGGGTATTGAGCACCTCATTGTGTGTGTGTGATGATGTCTGATGACATCCTCTTAAGCAGACAACAAAAAGTCTTTGTTTCATCTTCACGTATCTAGGCCTGTATAATGCGAAAGTGCATAAGTGACTGATGACATGACACAATGATCATCTTCATAGCTTGCTCGTAGAGATTGTTTTTTAAAAGGCAAGTTGACAAGTCATCATTTTCATTTTCTTGAGTTGAATACTTTGTTGAAGTGCACCAAAAGGGAAAGAAGTACACACAAAAATAATTTTCATCGTCAACCCCATGACATGATTATGGATGGTGTATGACATGATCGCAACTACTGGAGTCGAGTTGAGTTGCCAGGCTGGGCCATTGGCAATAATAAAGTGACTGACTGCTGACTGGTCTGTTATTATTACCATCAGTACTACTGCTGCTGCTGCTTCACACAGCAACTCTTCTTGACTCTATATAGTACGTAACTGTGCGAATTAGGGTGAACACACAAAACACGACATGACGAAAGAAAAAATCGAGAGGGAGTCAGAGGAGTCATACACATTTTTTACGATGCTGCAACGTGATGCTGAATGGCATTTGATTATGTTAATGGTTTCTCTGAGTGTGTACGCTTACTTAAGCGATCATGCAGAAGCAATACTGCTTCTTCGTCTAAACACCACCACCACCACCAACAACAACAGCAGTCACAGAAGTCACAATTTGCTCCAAGCGATTCCTGCTCCCTGACGACGATTGACTATGATATGTTGATGAAGATAGGAGAATGGGAAAATGTGCAAAAGTAGCTATGACCATTCATCAGCGCCACAGCACCAACAAACATAAAAATGGTCAGATCGGTCAGTCAGTATTGAAATGCTCGGCCAGCATGCCGGTCATCCTCGTGTGTGGTGCTCTTTGTCGTCACGCGCGATATATACAAATACAAACATAAATGCATATTGTACAATTCTTAGCTTTCAAAACCAGTGAAATACAAAAAAATAAAATAGAAAAAGACGAGATTTAATCTATATTGTTATATAAAAGTTAAATATTCCATTATTTTTATTAAGAAAATAATTACAGAGGGAGTGAGAACAAAAAACAATTTTTGCACACAGGCACAAAATAGAAACTTTTAGTGGTAGACAGCTCTAGGCTAATTACAAAAAAGACAAAAAAGTGTAGAAAAATATTGAGATTCATAAATTGCAATTATGGAACAAGATACAAACGAAATGTCACCAGTGGTGGTAGTGGAAGGAGAACCTCCTCCTGTGCCGCCTAATGAGCATTCCTCTTCATTACCACCTGGGGCGGCGGCAATAAAGTCAGTGAACATTTCAGAGAGGAAAAATAACACGACAACTGGTGGCATTTCGGTAGATGAGGAAGCGGCTCAAGTGCCAAGGTTAAAAAAGTGTGGTGATGGTGGAGGCGGCGACAGCAGTGATGTTTCACCAGTGGATGATTATCTTGGTGGTGATGACGGAGACATAGATGATGATGAGGATGATGATAATGAGCACGTTGTGATTACTAGGGCGACAACTAGTGGTGGTAATGGTGGGGGAAGAGAAGGGCGGGAACGGGTAAAGAAACGTGGGCCATCGACGGCGTCAGCTTCTTCCGGTGGTTCGAGAAGTAGCACGCCAAAACGGTTTACTCGAAGTAGTGGCCGTGGTAGTGATCGTGGGGACAGTAAACGACCCCGTTCTCATTCTAGATCCAGAGTTTTGACGGAAAGGGTCCTCTTTTTTGAGCAGGTTTGGCAAGGTGGTGGGGAAGATGACGGATCCTCTCCCAGTAGTAATTTAGGAATACCCAGATCACGGTCGTCCAAAGGTTTAGAGTCTGAATTTGCACGGGAAATTGATGCCTTAGAGAAACGACTGGAACGACAACGAGAACGCTTCAAAAGTGGCGATGTATTTTTTGAAAAGGTTACCTTGCGTCATACACCGAGTAATCAAAGTGGATATCTGAGTCCCGTTGAATTTTTGCATGAAGCAAGATCGGAAACTCATCTGAATCGGCCAACCAGACTTACAAGTCCACCACCGTCATCTTCCTCGTTTTACATAGATACGCCAGAACATTCCTCAAATTTGATAAGACGCTCCAGAACGGTGTCTTATGAAACCTTAGAGAATATTGGCGGGGACCAAGCAGACGAAGAAGATACAATGACACATCATCTACAAAAACATTCCACAAGCAAATCTCCAGTTTACGATGAACTCCTTGCACATTCCGGTGGTGGTGTGGGAAGCGGGGGTGGAGGAGGTGGAGAAAGGGAAGTTTCTTCTCCGACAATGACCAAAAGTGAAACAAAAAGTCATGTGATTCCCGGTAGAGTGAGTATAAAATATGAAGCCGTTGGTTCTCCCTCCACCTCCTCTATTCGAAGCAGAACTCCCTCCGAAGATGTCTCAGAAATGTCTCATTCCTCCAGCAGTCGTCTGTCAAGTAATACTCGTCAGGCTAAGTATGAATTTTTGGGGGTTACTGCTGACGCCATTTCTCGGAGTCGTACACCTTCAGGTGGAACCTCCCTGTCTTCCCTACGAAGTGTCTCGCCAAGAATGGGCGACAGCAGTGGAAACCTGGGCCAACATCACATCCACCAAGTTCAAGAACAGCAAGTACAACATCAGTACGGCAGAAGACTTATAGTTACCACAACAACAACGACAACCTCCGAAGTGAAAAGTGTCCGAATGCCAAGAAGCCCCTCTAGTGGCATTGGCTCCATTGCTTCTCCTACCTCGGAAACTTCCCCCAGGGAACCCCAACCACCCTCCTCACAACATCTACTATCCAGCGAAGCAGACGAAACAGACACAGGTTCTTCCTCTGTGATCACAAGAAAAAGCGTGACGACTACCAGGGCGGCATACCAAAAGAGCGGATCCTCCTCTGCAACAACAACCATCTTATCTCCCAGTGAATCAGAATCCGATGACTTGTACAGTGCTAGTGTTGCCAGCAGCAGTGGTGGCATTGGTGCATACAGTTCTCGAAGCGCTAGTAGAACTGGGACAAAAAGTCCTCTTCCCAGTCCTGCAGCCCAAGAGTGGTACACCCAGTACAAGTCAAAGGTTGCTCATGCAACACCAACAACAGCTCCTTCCGGTGGCGGTGGCAGTAGTAATGAAGCCACAACACCCGGACGATTCGAGACTGACGTTACCAAAAGTGCCAAATCCAGAGCAGCCTATTTTGATTCACATATTGCAGAGATTAAAGGCATGTGTTTCCTCTTGATCATTTTATTTATACACACCACGCGTACTTTTTTCTACTGCTTTTCTTAAAAATACGAATAAATGCAATGCCTGCTTCTCTCCTCGGTCAATTTATTATACGCTGTAGACTTGTATATTATTATAATAATTGCTTAAAAGCCATTCTCTTGTAACGAATGTTTCATTCATACAGAGATACAGCGAAAAAGCAGAGAACACGCATTCATGTGTTTTTCGAGCTTTAATTTTACTTATTTTCTACTTTTGCTTTCTTTCACCTCATGTTACATGCGGCTCCTATTGAATATTCACTGGTAATAGTAATGTATACATTTTTCGGTGGGGGGAATATGACATGGATGCAAAATTTATCGTTTACATAGGGCGAAGATGGCTGACAGGCACAGCTGCAAAATAACAATTTTTTCTAGTACAGTTGGCAAACAATCTGATTTTTTTGTGCTTTCATGCAAATGGCGACAGTGCTATGGTGGTGTGATGGCGATGATTGTGACTCCTTGTCGCTTCACTCGATTTCATGAAAGGAGGTGCAACTGCATGCATATACGAACATACGCACTGCTAATTACAATGATTAGTATTACAACATTTATATGATAAAAGCATAAAATATTTACAGTGAAACAACAACATATGCCTACTCAAACGTCAGTGTAAAATTATCATTATTATTGTTGTCAAAGATTATGTTGTTAGAAATATAAAGAAATTCATATGCTATTATAACACTTCCATTGTAACATCCTCGTCAAAAATCATCCCTGGCCGTATCATCAACACATTTGCAACTTTGCAAGGTACACATTTACAGCATTGTACCTTGTAATTATCACTACGCTGATTGAGTTTACCTGCACTCAGCACGCACGTTGCTGACCGATATCAGTGCTTGAACGAGTATAGTTGTTTAATGTTTTCATCTTCGCCGTTTACCAATTGGGAAGTCACGATAAATAACTTTTTGATATGGGCAATAATCTTTATTTTACAAGTCATGTGGTAGAAGTATAAGTTAGTAGAAGCTTTAGTACACATATAGACAACCCTATTATGACGTGAAGGTCATACAAAGTTTAGGCATTCTAATTATCGAGATAAATTTGGAATAATTTAACGTAAAAACCTTGGACAATTCACACTTTTTTATCAGTACGTAAAAAAGTGAGTGCAACCGGGAATGCACTTATGCCTTATGTTCGAATAGTAATCTTTTTGGCCTTATGTCTTATTCAGTTTTGTTGCATTGCATTTTTTGTTTCTAAAATTGCTGTTACCACCTTGAGTAAAAAAATTTGGACAAAGTACTCGTAAATGGTACATTGTTAGAATGCACGATTGGCAAATCAACTTGGAACAGATTGACTAATAAATATTAGTTTCGACTCTTAGTAATTTATTATAGCGATTAAATGATTAAATAGGTAGTAATGAGCAACATTTTCTTTAAAGTCAAGAAAAAATTGTTCAAATTGTACTGTAATTTGTCAACTTGTCACTTCATATTGCACATGTCATTGTTGTTAGTTATAAACGAAAACGCTGACTAATTGAAGATTTGTATTCTGAACACGGATTTTTTTTGCTACGCATCATCCGATAACTAAATAAAACTAACAAAGAAAACACATATAGCCTTGTCGATACGTTGCAGGTTTTTAGGTAAACGAATTTTTTTTAACTTTAATTGATAGCTAGTAGCAATTGCAACATTAGCAGCTATGTCAGTAATGTGATAACAAGACACTCTTGCTAACAATATTAAATATCTCCTTGCTGAAAGGGCACGAAAATTTCTAAAGTGGCCGCTGTCACATCTTCTCTGTGTGCCTTACATGCGGTCCCATTTTCCGCGTTTTTCTGTGTAATTTTCTGTCGACGCTGTGCCGGCAGCGGTACGGTTGCATTACAAAGATGAAATGCGATGTAGGCCTATTATTAAATTATCGTTCATCATTTTATCAAACCCACGACGGATCAACCAAATACATCTGCAACAACGTATAGTGGAATGATTACAAATTTGTCCTTGAGTACAGTTTATTTTCCTTTTTTTCTCCTACTTCTTCCCTCATTCTGCGCATGTGCAGTGCTGCTGGAGGTGACTCTTAAAAACAAGAAGTCGGTAGTGGTAGTAGTGACTGACTTTTGTTCACTGAACCGTGCAAATGAGGTCTTCTATATATAACTACACATCTTAAATGGTTTTTACCGCATTTTATTTTTTATTATAACTATTCATTATAACCAGATTCATATTCATAGGCACCCGTACATAAATTTGATCAATCGATTTCTTATTGGAACAACACGGGTATCGCATTAGCACGGTATGTATGTGTTTGCCATCCGCCAACCAAGAAAAAGTTGTTATGATGATGATGGTGTAGCAAAAAAGGCGTATGGCAAATTTGATGATGATATTGATTGTGATCATGATAATGCAGCCATGAAAATGTTTCAAGTAGAAACAAAATATGCTATAGAGTTGAATTACTTTTCTTTGGACTATATGATGATGGAGACGACCACACAATCACGATAACGTCAACGTAACTCTCTTCTCTCACTGGAGAACAAGTCTACCTTCTTCCACCCTGTCAAGTCGGCAACAACCTTTTGTTGTGTTCTGTATATGTGTAGTGAAACATAGATTACTGACCAGAGAGCTTGGGTCATCATCATCGTCCTCTTCATCAACATCAGCCGGGATAAAAATTAACGGATGAAAAAGTGTATATACAATTTGGATATATTAGCAATGTGTAAAGCAGAAAAACACTGTGATTATGATTAACCGCTTCTGTTGTCTGCTGTCAGAAAAACTACGTCATTTATGAGAATAAGAACACTACACTACTGGTTCATACATGCTGTACCCAATAATTATTTAGCGATTACAGTTTTTCCTATATCCAAAAAATTATGCATGCAAAAGGTGTGTCTGTATTTATTTTTATATGTATTTGTATGTATCAATTCATATTTTTAATAAGCGTGGCGACTTTGGTTAGTTAGTAGTAGTCTTCACTTCAGTGTGTAAGTAAAGTAGGGCTGTTACTTTTATTGCAGTATTCATTCTAAATTTTGATGTGATGTTTTATGGTGACCAATATTATACAAAATTGTGTTGATATTCGCCACAAAGCGATATAGTAAGCAAGAATGAAAAGGCCCAAGAAAGGAATACAAATTGCTTTTTAATCTTTCGCATATCCTTATTTTCATCTTTGAATTGGGAGTTTCATGCATGTACACATTTTTGCTTGCTAATCCAATAAAGTGACGAGATTGGAAAATTATGATGATGATGAGAGATGAGGGAGGTAGTAATCAACTCTTGTAAACAACATTTCATGTATGAATCCCTTTGATAAGAACCTTTGCTTGTAATTACAATCCAAAAGAGGCAGCTCTGAAGAGAGACACAAGAGCTGCAGAGATAGTCAATATTTTTGTTCAGCATTAGCTTCCTAAAAGCATGATTGTTCCACTTCAAAATGGACTATGCCGGATTTATACTTGAGTGGCACGTGTTTATTTTTTAAATAATGGCATACACACATCAATGATCAAGCAAAACAAATCTGGTCTCGTTACAAAAGCTGGTGTCATTCAAATAGTTATTACTGCAAAACCACTGGCAGCATCGGTATTGCCTCCACCGCATCGTGTTCCTTTGAACGAACCATTTTTACTCAACCGGTAGAGAGATTTAGCTGTGGCAGGCTACACAGACAGAGAACCATAAGCCCGAGCCAGGATGATGTCATAGGAATCGGTGCTATTCGTGGAACATGAGTACACAATAAAGAATCCGGTATAACTATTATGACTTGCTACTACTTACTATTCATATATTGAAAAACGACAAAAATATAAAGACAGTCGGTACATTATCAACGAAATGGTTTAACACTAGTAATAATGGCCGTGACGGTAGTAAAAGCACAAGTTGTAAAATGGCATCATCGGCATTCGTCATCATCACTAAGAAGTTGAAATGATACAACTACTGACTCTTTCCACAATTCTTTGGAAATGGTGGTGGTGATGATGGAAGCACATGGCATTGAATAGAAAATAATGTCTCCTTTCAGTTTGTGCAGTATGTAGTGTTATACAAATAAATAAGGTTAAAAAATGGAGGAAGATGAATCCCAGGTTGATTGTAAGCCCAAACATGTACCTTTTGATTTTAGTACAATGACGAAAGAAAAGTACACCATGCGCTAAAAATCGGTTGACAGTGAAGATGGTGTTGGTGGTGGATTGACTGATAAAAGTGGTAGCATTAACTAACATACCCTTTTCATGTGTACACTTTTTTGCTACTTGTGTTTCTATACTGATTCTTTTTTCACGTTCTTTGTAGAAAAGAAGAATTCCTCTAACGTGGAGCCATTAACTGTGCTTTTAATTTTTGGTTATTGGTAGATGCACACATTTAACTTGTATGTTTTTCCTACGACGGTTAAAATATGTACGTAAAGTATTTTTTTATTTACAACAGCATGCATTTGCATACTCGATTACCTATTCACGATTTTTCTACGAGGTCGTCCTCCACTTCGACACTGCTCCTGCTAAAAAAATGCAGCATGCAACGAAGGAGACCAACAACAACGATGCGTTGTTGGTAGTGAAATCTCTTTATTTTCGTCTTCAGTCTAAAATTACTACTACTGTGGAGCTACCATGCTATTATGTAAATCTTTCTTCTTCACATTTTCCTATTGTTGTCTGTTACGTTGCATTGCACCACATTTTCTTCCTGACGCTGATATGATGTGGCTATACTTGCACTGGGTAATGTCATGTAATATATCTTCGTTTTCAAGTGTCGGGAATGCTTTTTACTGACATGGTATCGTGCTTGAAGAAGATAAAAAAGAATGTCTTATACGGGATATATCTGAAAAGTTACAAGTATATATACACAAAAATGCACTATCCGGACAAATTTGTTGAAGATTATTTTGGCACAGGGAAAATATCAGTCAGTAAGGAGAAGTAAAAGAATGACGGATATTTAAATCGGCTTTTTGTGAATGTGCACTCATGTGCAAAGCTTTGGAAAAGATGTACATGCTAGTAAAAATGAAACAATCCTTCCTGTATATTTACAGAGAGAGTGATGCCAATTACTGATGAGAGCAGTAAAATGTGAAAGAGTATGGTTTCTTCCCACGTGGTTGATCTCTAACTCTATAATTATATAGGGTACACAGTACACACACACACACACGCAAGCTGGTAGGCAGGGCGACAGAAAACAAAAAACAGGAAAAAATGCAGCGCATCGTTCGTTCTTTTTTGGTCGGTTTTGTTAGTGCAGATTATTCTGGCAGTGCAGTCAAAATGGGCGGTTGTACAAAACTGAAAGAAATGAGTATTAGTAGAAAAAACAATGATCGTAAAAAATATATATGTAACTCATCTTTAGTTTGTATATTATAGTACTATATAGATAATATAATGTGCCCTCACGATTCACTTTAATTTATTCTCACGCGACATGTCGGCCTAATAATTAAAACCTCGTGAAAATGAAATATAAAATAATTTTTTATACTTTAAAGCCCATTCAAGTCCACTAATGACCTGTAATAATAATAAAAACACCCGTGGGTAAATGACTGTGCTGACTTTTTATTAAGTCTATTAGGAAATAAATTTGGACGAAATAATGTTCATATTTTCGGCGATGCCATAATTTTTTTTTCTCAGAAAGCAACAAAAATATTATGGAGGGGTGGGTGTTTGACGGCTGCGTAAATAAATGCATTTTAGTGAACACACTGAACATGTACATAGTATGGTGCGGTTTTGCAAGTTTTTAAGCAAACAAATATGTTTTCTCTGTTGTAGCGTATTTTTCTGCTCGATCATCCCTCAGAATTGCTTAAGCACTCAATGTTTGTTTCTGGCAACAATTTTTTTCTCTCCTTTCAAATGCAAATTTAATTCAACGTCCAAGAGAAGATGACTGACTTGATGAAGTGAATGACAAAAACACTCCTTCTTTCATTTGCGGGTTTATTTTGAATCGTTATCAAGATTTTACAAGGAAAATAACATAGCGCTAGGGTATATTGTTATTGGAGTAATATAATATTGTATTGTACTAGCAGATATGTTCATACACCAATGGATGAGCCATATCTGAAAAAAGAAAGGATAAAAAATGCGTGGAGAGTTGAATATAATGCCGGCTAGTTAGTGACATGGACATTGATACAAAACACTTATATGTAATCTCCAAATTGTAATAAAAATGAATAAAGCAACAATGTAGATAGTATTTTTTTCCTTTGGTGGCTTGTCTTCTTGTCTGGACTGATGAAGCACACACACACACATACACATTCATAGACACACGTAATTTTCTTCTTTTACAACAACAACAATAAACTGCAAGTAACGAATATTCTGTGCAAACTTGATATGGGATAGAAAATATAATGAACACGACGATGATGTCATATTTTTACCTGTCCGACCTTGAAAAACGAGAAAAAGAAGAAGGTACCTGCAAACAGCGTGTTCTCTAGCAGAACTGTGTATAGACAACGGCTTCGTTGTCTTGTTGTCTATTTACGCTTGCGCGTCTTATACACGTAATAATAATGTAAACGTCATTCAGAGAATGTGTTCAATTTTCAAAGAGTATCATAATGTAATGTTGGATATTTTTTTAAAAAATGTTTTATTTCATGCGAGTAAAATTGGTTAATATTTTTCGAATCTGCTTACATCAATTCAAAACTATAAAAGTTTAAACTCTAACGTAATAATAACATGATATTAGGTAGTAAAAATTCTGGCTTTGGCTCACTGTTATTATTTTGATGCTTTGGTTTTTAATATCACATCATGAATTTTTATCTGTGCCTGTTTTACATGAGCTTCTAATAATAAAAAACGACATCTTTATTTTCGATTTAATAAAAAAATAAATAAAAGATGTTCTTGAGAAATACAACATCTTGCTATTTTCAAGTAGTGGATTGAATGTTGAGATGGTGTAAGGATGGGCTGTAGTTTAAAAATGCTCGCTTTCATTCGCTCTGTTTTTCATCACATAATTGTCGGTTCAAGACAAATGTACACATACACACTGAAAAGAATTAAATTGCAACATGCTGATGATGATGAAGAAGAGAAAATAAATATATGCCACGGTTGATTAATTTATGGAAATGTAGAAAGGGCTCTGCTGAATTGATTCAATGTAGTACTTACGTACAAGTACATTGTATACCCTGTTCTGTGGGCAATGTGGCATGGCATGTATCTTGTCAAGTACTAATTCTCCCCAGAGATCTTCCAATGAGCAGCAGGAGTTGTCAATATGCGTTTTTGAAGTGTGAAATCAAACAAAAATATGTTATGCAACACGCGGTTGCAACTGAGGGTAACGGAGAAGGACATGAACACTCTACACAACGCAGGCAAACTGCAGAACGAATCTGAAGTGCAAATGAAGGTATTCACCTCTCGGCAAGCAACATAACGAATTGAAAATGCAAATTATTATTATGGAAATGCACTTTGAATGCGAGAATTTATTCTCAATTAAAATTGGCTAAATATCTTGTCATTTAGCAATATGGTTTTTGTTATTATTCTGTTTCGTGTGTATGGTACTACGGTGTGCATAATGTTGTAGACGTACAAAAGTAATTGTTTGTTGGAAGGAAAGGTGCGATTGAGTCATATGCACTTGACAGGTACAAGAAAGGGGCAGAAGAAAGGCAATGCTTTAATGACAATAACTAACTGTTATCGTACTTAAAAGGGTGCCATATAAGATTGCGTAAATTGTCCTGTTGTGTTGGGGACAAAGGTCGATTGTGTGCTGTATGGAATGACTAAACCTAAGACCAAAATTGAAACATTTTGCTGTGTAAAAGACAGTTTATGTACTTAATGACAGCAAGCCGCCACCAAGCAAATAAATGAAAACCGCTAGACCTCACGCATGATTACATAATAAGATATGCATATTTACACGGCCCNAGACCTCACGCATGATTACATAATAAGATATGCATATTTTCACGGCCCTCATCAAACGTCCCCAGAGTGAGCGTATAGGTTGCTGTGTATTGCTTTGAATGAATGGAAAGAAAGAAGGATGCGGTTACCTAAGTGCCACGGTTGAGATGACTGTGAGCCAGCAAGAAATGCTCCTAAGGACAAGAGGAGGCTCGTAGCTCCTCTGAATTTTAATTACTCATATGATTAACCAGTTTGGTACGATTTTCAGTTATGTCATCTCTCTTATGTTGAATACGCATGACTAGTTTTCTGCTTGTTTCATTGAAAGTCACTTCATTAAATTTTAGTCTCAATATATTAGCCGTTTAATAAACTTAAGCTATAAGATGCGAAAACTGAACGAACACTCGTAACAAAACGAAGTCACTGCCAGTGTCAAGTATATTTATTTCATCTCATTACACTAACATGCAATTAAATTGTAAGGTCGTGCGGTATTCATTGCGCATAAAGATGTAAATTAAATGACTTTATGATGAACGGTTTGTAGGTGCGCATCTTCTTTTGCTCACACTCTTTTTACTCCCACGATGTACGCTCTGGGCACAGAATGGGTTTACATGTACCCGATGTTAAAATCCTTTTGACCAACAAGCAATAAGAAAAGTTATGCGTTGCTTAACGTCCCAGCTAGAGCAGTTTAGATACATTATATCTTGACGGTGGAGTCGGAGTCTAGTTTTCGCACAATTGATTTTGCTGAGGAGGAAGAAATTTTTACGTGGACGACATTGGAATTTGGATACGAAATTACGAATGCATTTTTCAGCAGCGTCGTCATGAACTTATGAATATATTTATGATATATGATGGTTGGTTGGAAGTTGGAACTGTACCATGTACGATGTACTCGTGGTTTTGCAACGAACCACTTTCATCGTCGTTTCAAGTGTAAAAGTAGTTTGTATATTTAAACAGCCAAGCCAAAGCTCAGAAGCTGAAAAAAGGTTGAAGGTTGTGACTGGCGAGTTACCTAGAAGAAACTTTTTGCGGATACTCAAGTATAAAACAGCAAAATCATTATTGGCACTGGCAGTGGAGTAGTAATACAACATACATATATCGTGGTAGTGGCTTCTTCAAAGGTTTGTTGACGATGAGTACGAAAGGATGATACTGAAATGACTTGTCTGTTATCGTTTGTCGTCGCCCACGCACATTTCCAATGACGCCGGTGCTGATGATAATGTTGATTCTGCCTATTAGGTTTACAGACGATCAGTACAGATTACTCAAGGATCAGAGTGCAAGCAAGTTTAGCCAGATTTGTTGGAATGATGAGATGAGACATGGTGTTTTACACAAAAGAATCGTGTGTTTTTTGTTTTGGGAGCAAATATGAACAAGTTAACAGCTTCAAGTAAACAAGTTGTCCAAGAAGATAAATATTATGTCTAAAACTGCTTAAATCATCAGTGCAAGTTTAATTTGTTCGCCAATATTATCGCTAACACTGCCACAAATACCAGTCACCATTTTTCCAACACTCGCAATACTCGTAAGAAAAAAATTTGATCAAACAAGTCAAGCGCACCATTTTCACGCAGGATGACATGATATACAAAATGGCAGTGAAAGAAAGATTTCCTGGAATTTCTTTCGATTCATTCCTTGCCTTTTTTAGAACAAGAAAAAAGTCTTGAAATAAAATAAATAATTCTACCCATTCACATTTAAAGGTTGCCAACTCTGCCAAGCCTATAAACAGCAAGGAAAAATAATTGCAAATGGATTGTGCCTTGCATGTACATTTAATGCGGTGTACATAGTCATGTCTGATTCGGCTAGATCTAATGTGTCAACATTGTCAAGTATCATCGGCTACTTTTGCTCATAAATTAAATATATGATGGCCTGAATAGCTTGTAATTAAAATTATAAAAATTGCTTTTTTACTGTTTTTGTTTGCACGTTCATAAAACACTTCAAATCTACCCAAACTAGCACAAGAGTAAACGGATTTGAACAAACATTGATGAAAATAAATAGCTTTTGAAAAATTTGGGTTTGGTTGGGTGCAAATATTTTATTGTAAAGATAATATTATGCGGGAATATCTAATGTAATTACTAATATACGTGATGCCCTTCAATTTTAAAGAACCAAAATTGAAAAAACAACATCATAAATACCTTGCAATAAACTAACGCTGCACTGTAGTAAAAATGGTTAAGTGTGTTTTATTCAATGAAAACAAAATTAGCATTCATAATTAGATACTTAACTTGCACATTCACATGCATCATAATATACTGTGTAGGTAGGTATGCTCAGTTACGGAGTGCTCTTGACAGGAGAGTTAGCTAACCATTATTTCTTCATTATAATAGTAATAGCGTCAATATAAGTGATAAAATAGTCGTTCTTGAATACTTCAGCCAGAAAAAAATTCAGTAATGGCGCTTGAGTCAAATGATAGTTGTTAGTAAACTAATGTCCAATTGAAACGAACATAAAACTACCTTTCAAGAGCCGCAGTGATTGTAAAGTGCACTGCAATTGTAGAAATGGATTTTAAAGACGATTTGCTTGCAAATTGTTCTTTAATAGATACCTATACATTAGTAGCGCTACTACTATACTACTAACAACTGTCACTACCGCAGAGAGAAGAAAACAATGTGTTGTTATTACGATTATTGTGATGGCTAGTTAGCCACTTCATTTTTTATTTTATACCATTATTACAAGTAAATTCTAATTTGAACTGCTTCATTAGGAATTTTTTCCATTTTTAACTTAACAGTTCGAGCAACCTTCAAATGCGAAAGGAACACTTTTCTTTGGAAGACTATTAAAAAGATGGTAGAACAATAACAAACAATCAGCGAGAAAAATTGGGTCTTTTACGAGGAGGGGGTGATGTCATTTCTTGTCACTTTTGCCAGACTTTGGTTGGTTAGCAAAGTTGGCCCATAAAACGACTTATACCTACCTCAACAAAATGCGTGTGAAAGATTGGGACTGTGGTGGTGGAGGGTGATTAGTGTTGGTGATGGATGATGAATGATAAAGGAGGGCGTACAGACAATAACTCAAAACATGGGGCTCTGTAGTTATATATAAGAAAAAATGTCTGCTTGTTGAAAAATTGAAAAAATATACATGACATAAATGAACCGTGCAAATTAAATGCTTCAGTGCTCGCGCTAAATAAGTTCAATCATCACTTTCATTTATCGTGTCCAGTTTAATTGGAAGTTGTTCAACGTTATTGAGTAAGTTTTGTCGATTGTTGTAATCAAACACGAGTCTTGAGCGGTTACTACTAAAAGAGCGGCACGGACAAGTTTACAATTGACAATTTAGTATAACTTATACATAGCTTGTCGGTTAACTAACATAATACTATGGTAGACACGAATTCTACGGTATAAAAGTAGTAAAAGAATGTTGCCATTTTTATATGTATTTTCAAATTCCAATCCGGTGAATGCATACTCTTACACAACTTGAAATGAATTTATACATGAATCTGCTGAAGCATGCAGTTATGTTACATATGTGTATTATTACTACCAATAAGT
>JAHZNB010006252.1:0-11448 GCA_027744295.1 Callyntrura guangdongensis
GGAGTTTAATAATCACGATTCACGATTTTTTAATGAGCTCGTTTGTAATTGTAGCAAATACCTATTTCTACTGTTCCTTGTCATCCGTTTACGTTATAAATGATCTCATTTATATGTGTGCTCCTGTATTCATAACATGATTTTAGTGTGCGCGTACACATCATCATCATAGTATTTTAACTAATTATTTACATTAAAGGGAGACAAAGGCCACGACTATATACAAGAGCTTACTTGACTGACCGATAAGTTACCTATCTACTTTAGTACATTCTCATCTTTTTAGACAATTTTTTTATTTCCCCTCATATTTCATCCCCAAACGCACACATATCCTCATATATTACGTTCTTTTCTATCCTAAATTATAGTTGGTTTTTTCCTCACGCAGTTGGTATTGGTCAGCAAACCTGTAATTGCATCATGACACAAAATATCCCACGGCGTTTCCTTTTCTTTAATTTAAGCTGACCAAAGGTAAAGTTACAACCCCTTTTCTGAAATAAAATAAGATAAAAAACAACTCTCTGATCTTTTAGGTAGCTCAATTTCGTTGAATCTTCTCAAAATAGCATATTATTATGGCTCTCGTTTTGCCCAAGTGAAAGAAAAAAGAGAGAGCCAGACAAACCAAAGGGTTTTTTTCTGGTAAATGATCACCTTCGTCCACTCAGCAGACAGGCAACAAAAGATGGGAGGCAGGCAAGGTAGCAGCTACATTAGGAACATATATACACACAGGTAGCAACAACAGAGACTCTTTTGCTTGGCTTGCTAAACATCGTTTTTATCTTCATCTTCCATGTACGGTGTCCATGATTTTTTGGGCGATGTTCTCTCTCTCAGAGAGAGCTTCAAACAGCATAGCATTGTTGGTTGCTGCGTAAAGGTTTGAAGGTAGGTACATTTTCTTATTGCTCAAACAAAACGATGAGCTGCCCTCTCCATTTTTCTTCCAGTCGGACGGAATTTATCCATTATTTATTCTGTCTCTCCTTCCTACATGACTCTTGACTGGTTTCTGGTGTACCTTATAAGAAACCTGGAGGGAGAAAAAAAAGGAGGAATGTGAGAGAACAAAATGCTTATAATCCTGGACTATCTATATACATATATACTACATAGGTAGGTAATAATAAAGAACTTTTTGGTAAAATACAAGTAGTATCAAACTCGTGAAGAAGAAAAAAACAATATAAATGTATAGATTTTTAGACGTATACACATTATATATTATAAAAGAAGTAGAATTCATGTTTTTCTTGAAACCATATTTCCTGTTAGAGTTACTTCAATGATCCAGAACGAGTTTTAGCTTCGTCTTCTGCCGCTGCTGCTGATACTGCTCTACGTCTTGTTCACGGTACCTTATTCGATTCGCCTTCTTTAGTTTTTACTTGGTACAATTTATTTCTATTCAAAAAGCAAAGTCTATATAATATGGTTGGAGTTCCCGTTAAAAACAAATTGACTATCGAATGGTTAGCTTCTCACAGTTTTAACGGACCAAAAATTACTTTCGTGCTTGGCTGAACTACTACTAGGCTTTGGTTGCTCCAGAAAAAAAAAACAGGAAAATGCAACATGAAAGAGCTTTTTAGTGTAGTTTGTGTATGTGCATTGGTATTGCTAGTAACATGGTAGAAAGAGAGAGAGAGATACGAAAAACTAAGGCAAAGCACGAACTCACAAGAGAATAGTCCATGGTTAATGCTTTCCTAATGTTTGCTCGTGGCATTTGCCCATTTCTCTTCATTTGATGTAATGCCAGTTTTCGGTTCATTTAGCTTACCTTCCTTTCGGTTTCAGCTTTTCTTTCTTGACTGGAAAAATTGGATGGGTTGGGATGGAATAATATACAGAAGCACACACACACACACGTTCAAGTCGGAGATATGTAGCATGTAACGCTCTTTCCAAGTTAAAAAAGGATGAGGAGGAAGCAAACTAAGCTAATATATCGCGCTTCACTAACAACAAAAACCAACTTGATATGGAGCGAACAAGTGACTACTCCCATCTCTTCTTGTTCGTTTTCCTTCTTTGCTCGTTGTAGTAGCAGGAGCGAAATTGAAACTCGTATTTTCTCATTTTCTCTGAGTTAGGAGCTTTTTCGAGGGTGGAGGAAACTCATAGACATGTCAAACAAGAGACGCTCAAAATTGGAAATTCAGAGTTCGTTTTTCGAAGCAGTGGAACGGAAACAAGGTACGCAATATTACATCAGAGGTACACATGTTAGATACACGCATTAGCAGCATCGTTCTCCCGTACGTAAATTGTTGGTGGAGAAGAGGGAGGCGAGGGATGAGAAAACAACAACCTTGGATTTACATCATCATCACACCATGCCTCAAGTACTCGTTCTAGCAGTACCCACAGTTGTGGTTATAGTATATTAAGCCTATACTTATGCCTATAGCTGTGTTCAATATAACTGTAGAAATAATAGGTTGTTTATGGCTTCTAAATAGCAGGGAAATTTAATCATGAAATGTGCTCTGTTGTTTAATACAGATTCTGTAATTTTCTGTAAACAAGAGTAAAACTTGGGAGCTTTTTTTCCAAGAATTATTGGTTGATGCATTTTTGTTTTTGTTTAATCTCTACTACATGGAGATATCGGGGTGTGGGAGCATTCAAATTTTTTGAGGGAAATTTAATGACATTTGATGCACAATTAGCACTAGCCTTGTTTAAACCGTTTGTACGCAACCTATTACGAGGATACTTTTAAATTGATAATTAAATTTAAACTGATATTTTTCAGTCTTATAGTACACGTTTTAAACTGCCGTTGAGCTGAAAAAATAATTAAAGGATAATTGCGCGCTTTGAATTTTTTAGTGTGAACAAGTTTTTTTCTTCTCCTTTTTGTGTACAATGGCTTTAAAAGATGTACGTTTTAACAGTAATAATAATGAAAGCTAGAGGAAAAGCTCTTTTGTCTTGTCAAGTTTCCAAGTAATATTCGCATGTCATTGAATGAATCAGTCACGCCATGATGCGTTGGTACTGTACTACCATGTCAAAAAAGAAGATAAGTGCAAGTTTCTAGCTGGTTTATATATTTCCCTTTTGCAGAAAAATTCCACGAAGAATGCACGGCAGCAAGATATTATTCATGCGATGTGAGTGAACATGAAAGCGCTTAAAACCATTATACAACACATTTTCCAGGAAGAAAAAAAAGAAACCATCTTATAGTTTGCTTGACTGGTATGTCGACTGGGAAAACAGAAGAAGCGGGAGTACTAAAGCAATTTCACGAAAGAACTATAAATTATGAGTAGATAAAAAAGGGAAAAGTGAAAGAAAAAGTAAAGTGCGAAACGACACTTTCCACATGAGCGCACAAAAGAGTCTCACGGTTTCCAGTCTCTCCCTCTCTCTCTTCGTGTCTATCTTTGCATGTTCCCTGCATAAACTCACTTATTCTTTGAACATTTTTGTCCTTGCTGTATAGCACAGCAAGAGAGAAGTACCAGTGGTTGTAGTAGTCCACGTCGGATAGAATGTCGTTTCACGTAGCGATGAAAAATGGTCATGGGAAATTTTTTCACGCCTTGAATTTTTCCCTTCAGAAATAATGGCTGGCTGAGTAAGATTCTCTAAGCGACTTTCCCCAATTTCTGTCACATCCCTACTAAATTTATTTCTACATCTAACAGAATATTTTTTTCGTGAAAGCTTATGAACTGCTATGTGTCTGCCACTACTTTGTGTCAAGTGGGAAGAAAACGCGCATTGCCTATTTCTACAAACCAGCAGCAGCAGCAGTAGCAAAAGCGGCAGCAGCATCAGCTCGGCACATGGCTCTCTGTCATATACTAATGCCAACTGACTAACAGTACAAAACGTATTCTTTATGTAACAGAGTCAGCAATAAATGCAAGAAACTCAGAAAAGTAGTCGGGTGTGAGCGAGCGTGTGTATATACATATGAATGAACATTATGATGAGGTAAAATAAAGTGCTGAAATGTTAACGATAAATTTTCACTTTTTCAGCAATGAAAATGCTTACAATGGCTGTGATATCATTGTCCATTTGCATGTAATGACGTCAAAGGTAAGTGTATAAAAAGTTCCCCCGTGTAGATAGGAGGAAGTAAAAGGGAAATTCTTCGTATATACTTGTACAAACAGACCGCCATACCACCATCATCACACCAACGAACACCATTTTACCATTTGCATACCTAATCATCAGGGTTGCATGTTATTGCAATGAAGGAAGTGAGATGAGATCCCTCAATTTCCTTTTTAACATCTGAATATATACTATATGTACAACACTTGCGTGTAAATGCAAAGTGTGAGTGTAGAAAGAAAGAGGAAGCGAGAGAGAGAGAGAGAGAGCGAGAGAGTTTCAACAGTGAAATATTTGCTGGAGGGCAAATACGGTGCTCTGTGCGTGCTAGATCTTGCTTCCACTTGGCTTCTGTACACTGTTATAACTTGCCGGAGTCGCGTTCGCAACACACACACTGGTTAGCAGCAATATCCATAAAATTGATAAGATTCATTGGCAATGAAAAGAACCTGAAATACGATCAAGTGATCAAACGAAGCAAAAACTCTCACTTGCAACCACTATCATCATTTCCAAAAAAGCGCTTCATTTTTTATATATATTAGCCATTTAAGCAGTAGTAGCAGGAGCTACTCATGTTTTTATTGAGATACTCAATAGGACTGTAGGAATACGGGCGTGTAGCAGTATAGTACTTTTTATATATTCCCAAATATGGAATTTTAGCCTTAGGGGTGTAGCAAAGGCAAAGTACTCGCGTACTCAGTACTCTCGCTCTCATCTAACAGCCTTCCCTTTAGCAAGTTTTATGGAATTCATTCTTGACGGGCATTAAAGTTATAAATCCTTCTTATCTTTTTCTCCGGAGAACGCAAACGGTAATTTGGTGCGCCGTTTTCGGTACAGTTAAAGTACAACGCCGGGTGTAGTAATTCCAGATCTTTTCCAATCTACAGATGAATTTTTTTCTCAAATGATGCTCTAATATAGTACTTACACCAGGATACATGTAACTTCCAATGAAAACTATTTTCTCCTGGTTGTGAATTCAATACAGTCACTTATATTGACGGCCGTTAGTGAGGAAATTTCTATTTCTCAACTTTTAAAGGTCATTTAAAAAAATTGAATGTTGCGATACGGGAAGACTGTGAAAGCCATTATATTTCTGTGTTCCCACTGATTTCGTGAAAACTCATCAAGAAACTAACTAGAGAGAAGAAAATTAAGCACGGATAACAACTAATGCAACAGTCATTGTGCCAAGTACATTTGATGATGAGGAAGGCAGAAACAGCACGATTCCCATAATTCACCCCTTTCGCTCCCGCGACTCTTCTTCCCATCTCATCGTTTCATCTCCTCAAGCATTCTTTTATGTATCTGAAGAAGAAAAAAAACGCTGCTTGCTGCTGCTGCTGCTACGTCTTCACCAAACGGTACCGAAGTAAAAAGAAGCGAACGGGTTTCTTTTTTTCCCTTTTCCTTAGTACGTTTCTTTCCTGAAAGATATATTGGAATGGCGCAGCAAAGGATAGTAGAGGCTCATATTTTAAGAACCGTCTGCAGGCTATACCTTTCTGATAAAATCGAGAAAAAGAGCGAGAAAAAAACTTTTCAATCTAAAACTTTGTACTTCTATAATAGTATGTTTTTCTGCTATTATTTGGAGATTTTTAATATGACTAGTGAAAAAACAAGAAGTTGGCGATTGCATACAGTTGGAAACTAGATAAAAAAAATTGTGTGCATTTTGCTTCGTACCGTACTCACACACAGACACACACACATACACACATATAGGTATACATTATGATAGACGAAGAAAATAGTAGCTCTCTCTCTCTCTCGTTGTTCTGCTCTCTGTAGTTTTTCTTCAGTTTCTTTGCTTCATTCTCACCATTCAATAAATTACAACTGGAAACCCATTCAACCCGCCATGGAGTCTAAGGCCATATATTTTGCCCGTATTCCCGCACTCACTTTACTTCTCTTTTCGCTGCGGAGTACTTGGATCTCTCTCTCTCTCCCTCCCGCTCCATCCAGTTTTTTACTACATTCTATTATTATTATATAGAATTACAGAATGTAAGTTAATGCTAAACTTTCTTGTAAAGAAAGAAGAGAGCAGAGCAAGGAACACGAAGAAACACGCCAGCCGCCAGCAGAGAGTCTCAGTTTCAGACAGTGCCACTAAATATATGACCCATTGTGTTTGTAATAGCTCGGCAAGTTAGTTGCAATAAGTCTACTAGTTTACTACAGCATTACAACTTATAAACCAGCCATATATAAAAGTCTCAACTTCAACTCTTCTCTCCCAGAGAGTCTGAGAGAGAGAGAAAGAAAGAGAGGAGAGAGAGAGGCAAGCCGCAGGCCTGCTGCTGCCTTGTGGCATCACATGCTTTTCGTATAATATATGAGACTATATTATGATTCGTATAGGAACGCTTTTGCTACTATTTACAACAGTTAACTTACTTATAGTTCCACACACACACACACAAACACTCAGTTCTAGTCTAACCACACTCCCTGTTCAGTTAAACTTAAAGAGGATTTTCTTTTCCTGTTGGGGAATTAAGTAAAAAGCTAGTTGCAAGTATTGCATAATGGTGATTCCATATATTTATAGATATACGCACACTTAACAGTATTACTAATACGCTTACAGACAATATATAATAGTCTTAACCTCTGAATTATTTGATGGGAGCGTAGACGGCAAAGTGCCATCATCTTTACACATGATTTGAGAGAGAGAGCTTTTAGTTGTTTTCAGGAAACTTGCGTCCAAAATGTACTAGGATTCCACTTTTTTACTAGTATTTATTGTACGAACAAGTAGAGTTTGGAACTGCAAAAAAATAGTAAGTGGACAAACAAGTAAAGGAATCCAAGAAAAAAAAACATACTTGCAACTTTTTTTCTCTCTCTGGCTATTGGTACATTAGTTTTGGACGCTGGTCGTTTCCCAGTAGCAGTTTCCTTTATCCTGTGGAAAAGTAGTATGCTTTATGAATCAGACTAAAACTACAACAATTGGCATCCGTTTAGCGTTTGTCCAAACTTTTTCCCAACCAAACACACTACAACATACCACTCACCCAAGTATTAATGTCCCTCTTTGTGAGGGAAAGTGACAGTCACCTATAGTGCAGCATTGATTTCCCCCATTTACCATTTTAATTGTGTGGATGTCTATTGAGAAATATACTGGAGAAAATGCTCCCATTTATATTTGCCACGGGTTTCATGGTAGCGAGCACTAGGCAGAACGAGGACAATCAGCCCGGGATCGTCGTGACGGCGGGCCAGAAACGGCTGTAGTAGTATATGATAGTATTGTATTTGAACGGAAGAACAAAAAGGAAAACGCTTAAATGTTCACAATCGTGTAAATCATTTGTAGTCTTGGCCTCTAGTCCTTCAACCATTTTTTCCTTCGTAATGTGTCACTTCCTCTCTGCCGCGTGGAGTGGAAGATGAACCCTTACACCAATTTTTTTTGTAGATCTCCCTTTCCCCAAAATTTTGTTGTTATATATGTGGCGGCAGAAAAACCCACATGCATATACAACAAGGAAATTATCGTGTAAAATAACAGATCATTGAGCTTATAAAGGCATTTAACCATAACCTAGATGCATGTACCGATTATGATGCGCCCGCGACTATATACATGTCATGTTTCACTGACACTCTGTCACAGCATTTTTCTTTTCTTTTTTTCCTGTCTACAATTTACATTACATGTGCATGACGTGTGTTGTTGCTGCTGCTCATGATGATGATGATGAGTGGTGGTGGCGACGGCGATGTGACGATGATGGTGAATCTGTGTATATGTACGCAGTGTCGTAGTAGGTACATTTTTTACATAAACATGACATACGATAACGACAGCCAAAAGTGCATGCGGATATAGCACTGTAAAGTGAGTAAGAGTGGGAAGCCGTTCCCATCTATTCATTCATTCATAAGAACGGGGGATTATGGATGTATCTTGAGAGTGTACAACAGAGAGTGCATGCACAAGGGCAAGCATGAATACTTATTTTTGTGTTTCACTTTCTGTGGCTTATATCGTGTGAACCATTACTACTACCACCACTACTACCATCATCACGAGAAGTTGCTTTTATATGAGTATGCCATCACATACTACTACTATAAACCATAACTATATGTTTGTCGGTTTTCTTGAGTGTAGTTATGAAGGGAAAATTATGTTTGCTTTGATTGTATATTCATTCATTTGTCATGGTTTTCATGAGGTTCACTGTGTACNTAGTTATGAAGGGAAAATTATGTTTGCTTTGATTGTATATTCATTCATTTGTCATGGTTTTCATGAGGTTCACTGTGTACTGCTCCTGGTCGGGGTGGCGGCTCTAAAAGAGTGACAAGTGGAAGGAAAAAATGCTCATAAAAATGTAAGTACTATAGTTTTAGTGTAATAATGTGGGGCACTGTTAGAGAGCTACGTATTATATGTTGTTTAAAAGAAAAGGCTTATTAGTGCCGCCGCCGCTGCCACCACACAACATTGGAGTTGGTGTCCCTTTGAATGGTGGCAAGTTTTGCCTGCGTGGCGGATTGAATTGAAGTTGTTTTTTTAGCAGGGACAAGCTCTTGTGCGGCAATCATCATAATAATAACAATAATTGCTCCATTGAAATATATTATGACACTTTGACAGTTTTTGATGATAGAGACATAAAAATAAGTTTTGTCACGGTTTTTTATGGCTGCTGGTGACACAATACTTTACCCAAGCTGCATGAATGCAGTATATATACAAAAGGGAGGTCGTAAATGCACCTAAGTGATGGGAATGATGTGATTATTTTGAGATCTTTTTCAGCTTATTGTATACATAGCAGGCAACTGATAACACTCATCATCAAGATTACATTCACTGCAGTTGAATAAACCACACACAGTAGATAATTTGTTTGAATGTTCATTACAAGTAAGTGGACTGGTGTAAATGAGCGTGTACCACCACCAACGAACGGAAAACAAAGACGAGTTTTCATTGAAAAGAATGATTTGATGGTGGTGGTGATCGATCCGGATCTTGTCTATTCACAGGGAATGAAATGCTTGGTGACTCTGAAGTGTATTCAGCAAATTTATGGCACTGGTCGACCCCTTGCATGTCATATACCTATGTGTAACGAACCCTTTGTGTTTTGATGAATACCACTTCAGTTCAAGAAGTACAAAGTCGATGCAATGACCAGTACCGCGGGGATACAACTCAATATGCATCTACACTTATCGGGGAATTAGAGAAAAAATTCCATATTTGTATAAATTGTATATGTGGCTAATTTTTACTTACCATAAATATAATTATTATTATTTTATTTTTTGGTTTGCTTTTGTATTTACGTTTATGTTTAGTTATAGTTAGTTTTGAGATTACAATTAATAAACAAGAGATAATCCGTGTGACCTCATGTAAAATAAAATTTACTGTGACCAAAAAGTACTTTAGATATTGACAATTCTAATGCATATCGAAATTCATTGTCTCAAATAGAATCCAACACCTAAGCTTAATAATAATAATAATTATTATAGAACTGTCAATTTCATACCAGTTTCTTGTCTACTAGCTTGTCTTTATATCTTTTAATCTCTATGTACATTATGCTACTCACATGGATGGACATTAGCTTTGGTAAACCGAAACTAGCAGCTTGTACATCCTACTAAAAAGTAAGTACATAATCATTATCGTCACCATCAACGTTAACAAAATTTTTATAACTAAGTAGCCTGGCGCATTTAATACGCTTTACGCACCCCCAAAAATAAAACCACAAGTATTATTACATAAATGAGTACTAACTGAGAACAGTACTTGACACGAAAATCCTCCCTTCTCGCTTCTTTTCACTTTTGTCATTATTCTAGTTATTCTTCAAAGTGTTATCTAAATGGTCTCATATAAGCGTCTTTTTAACAACAAAGTAATGATTTTAACAACTGAATGTTTACCGTCCTACTGCAGTAACCACTTGCGTCTTGTTCCGAAAGAAAATCAACACTTATGGTTATATACCTACCTACATATAGCATATATATAAGTAGTAGTACAAGTACATACGCCATTAAAAAGTCAACCTTACTTTGTTAAAAATCTGTAAACACAAGGGGAAAAGAGTACTAAAGTATGTTATATGCCGCTTTTAACAACCCTGCTGCTCATGTATGAGCAGCCCACATGGCTTGTATCTACAGCAAACAGTGCAAGCTCGGCAATACAGATAGCGTCATTTTCTGTTTTTCCTTCGGTTCGGACAAAAGCTTTCTGCCAGAACATACATACGTTATCTTCTAATTTATAAATTAAAAGAAGCAAGAGAATAACAGTTAAGATGACAGTATTATTACACAAACCACAATCTTGTAGAGTAGCGACTTGCTACCAATGCCAGAACATACATACGTTATCTTCTAATTTATAAATTAAAAGAAGCAAGAGAATAACAGTTAAGATGACAGTATTATTACACAAACCACAATCTTGTAAAGTAGCGACTTGCTACCAGCGAGGTTACATTACATACGCATACCTACTTAATAAAAGCAATTTAAAACGGATTCTCGGATTGTATAATTCACAATTAAAACCGCAAAACCTGACGCTTCTTTTGGGTTCTTCAACGTTTATAATTTAGACCAACGAAGCCTTACTTATTAATCTCTTACATATGATATTATTATAGAGTGATTGGCGGAGATCTATTTATCAAATGTGTGCATTTTTGCAATCACATAGGTTCAAACAATATTTGAAGAAGTTTTAGCTTTAGAAAGAGAGGGTGAGGGAGATACGAAAACGTACAGACAAATAAAACATTTATTGCAAAAAGTACACGTCTGATAATGTGACACATGGTATTCGATATGCTCAAAGTTGTTTGCTTGCAAACCAGATTTTTTAAATTTTATTCTCCAGCCTAACATATGGTACAGTACACGCTAATTACCCATTTTGTTTAGGTATTTGTACAAGTTATCGATTGTCGGCAATATAGAGAAATGCCGAAATGCTCAGCGAAAATGTTGGAAAAGTATACATATCTGTAAGACTGAATATTTTTTATGTGAATAGCCAATTAAAACAAGCCATTTTCCCTCCTGTTATTTGAGCAACAGTTTGACAAGTGTGACGGAGAAATACCAAAGGATTAAATTAGCCAGTTTATGGAATTTAGCAAAATATTTTTATTTTCAAATGAAAAACTTATAACTCGAATTCCAGCTATAGTGTAGTAGTGTAGATCGTGAATAGTGGACAGACAGGAGATTATGGTTAACAAAACGTTACAGCTTCTGATTTCTTGTTACTACCAATAGTACCATACTTGCTAGTGCCCTGACCATAATCCCATA
>JAHZNB010006253.1:0-10580 GCA_027744295.1 Callyntrura guangdongensis
GTAAGTCCGGTTACGAAAAGAATATAGAGAAACCTTAAAACTGTCCTCATAATGACTTCTTCTCGACCGGCTTCGCCAGTGTCTTAAAATGTTGAGCAGAACACATCGCCTTTCTTGATGAAATTGCACAAGACGTTTCTAAAAATATACAAATATATAATACACATTGTGCAATAAAGAGGCAAAACGCATTAATACGCAATTTTGTGAATACAATGACAAAATGCCTGCTTTCAGATTACTATTGAGATGAGGCATACTGGTTTGATAAATCATGGTCACTTTTACATGATCACAATTACACAAAATCTGTTAAAATAAATCTGGCATCAACGAGACGAAATGATGGTGATCATTCAGCGACGAGCCAATGCGCCAATAATAAGCACAGAGAAATTATTTTTTATTCTATGCCAATGAGTTAATGGCAGCGAAAATGATCTTTTACTTTTTGCGATTTTGTTCCAAAACTTTATTCTTCACGTGTCTAGAGTTACTTTAGGCATAATTTCATTGACGATAGTTTCTTCATGGTCAACGGCAACGCTACTTCTCGCCTCTCCATTGGCTTGAAATTCTAAGAACCTTGATAATGCTACCCTCGTAAAAAGTTCCAATTTGTATAGATTATGGTCAATGCCACAGTTTGTCGTTTACAGAAAAAATCGTAAAAGAAACAATCCTGTGAAATTACTTGTGGTAATGCAATATGCAAACTTGTAGACACTTTTAAGACTCTGTAATATGTCACGTCCGCCTAGAAGCAGACCAATTTCTCTTTGCCATTTGGCACCCGGAGTATATGTACATCTTTTAAATGTCTTTTTTCACCAGAAATCCTCAATGCCAGCAAGGATTCGCAGTACAAGAAGCGACTCTTCGAAAAATACGCATTTCCAACGGCAAATTCACCAACTTAATTAACTTGAGACTTGTTTCAAATGCATACCAATGGTGAAATTTACCTAGCATACATAAGTTTACACTTCCACTATGTTTTACAACCTTCTTTTATTTTTATTATTGCACGTGCTCTCGTCAATTGAAGCACCAACATACTAAAATAATAGAAAAACTCCAGAAAAAATGCATTTTCTTGTTTCCATCATTTTTCTCACGATTCGCCTGACTCCCATATTTTGGGAAGGTATCTCGTTTTCAAAACAACATTTTCGTCGTTTCCCCTGTTTATTTTATGATTGTGTGTGACATGTTGGGTTGAGTATAAATGACAATACAATGTCGAAGAAGAAAATTTTGGTGTCGGTATAGGTATTTGCATGACATAATTTCAAATTCAAAAATCTGTAGTTTCATTTGGGATTTTTTGTTGGAACCTCATTTGGTTGTATTGTTGTTCTAGAAGTAAAATGTGAAAGTAACAACAATCATCGGTTGTACAAAAATTTATCCATATCAAAGGAGTTCATTTTCCTTTTGATATAATGTTCAATGTTTAAAACTTTTTTTAATCGCCATATCTAGATTTTAGCAACTCTTCGAAAGACGCTGTGTATGTCACTATGTGCCTCCAGCAATAAACTGTGATCATCATTTTCCTTTATCGATCCACGTCATACCATGAGATACACGATACACCAGAATATGTTACAGAAGATAAAAACTTACAAAAGATTGGACACAACAAAAATATCCATAAAAGAAACTGAATATTTTTCAAGGGAACAATAACATAACATAAAATTCGATGACAAGCACCAACATTGCATGTTGCATCTTGTCAGTTAGCACAATGATTCATAAAATAGACAATTCCTCTCAGTCTGTTTTAATTTTTTTGACGTTTGTGTAACACAGCACAAAAATAGATGATGCTTCTACACTCTGGGTGAAATGCTGTTTGGAAGAATGGGCATTGCATATACGTGCTTGTCAGTCAATGCGAACCATCCTGTTTTGAAAATTTAAACCTGAAAATGTTCTGACTAAGCAATTCAACGCTCACAAACAGGGAGAGAAATCGAGTTTTGTGGGGTGAATACAAAGTAGCTCGTTGGTACGTACTGGTAGGTGGGTAATCTTTTCGTGTGGCAAAGAAATACTTTGTACTTTATTTAATTTCATCGGGAAAAACGCAAAGACATTTTCTTTCTGTCCACCGTACGCATACACACGCATAATAAATCATTGGTATGCGAAAATTGATAGGGCACAGTAAAAAAGGCTTTTAATTTCACAAAATTAATTAATGTTCCTGACTTCCAGAGAGGCTCACTTGAAAGAAGGTAATTTGCTCTAAAATACGAAGAGGGATCGTCGTCGATTGAATGAAACCACAAGGAAATACAAGAAGCAGCAGCAGATGTCTTGGCCTACTTGTACAAAACATAATATACTACATACATATTCGTCTCATGTCATGTTATTTAGAAAAACGATTCCAACGGAGGATCTTTTGCTGTACAAGGAATGAATTTCCTCATCAAATATCCGTACATTCCTCCTCCACCCTTTTCTGGCATTTAGACTTGCAGCAACAGAGAAAATGTTTTTGTAGCACATTGTCGTAAAAACTGACTTTCTTGTCTCCTTACTTTAAAAAGGTTTACATTTTCTTTTTTAAAATACTGTGACTGTCATCCAAGCCCATTCTCTATAAAATGGCAGTTACTTACCGAAGGCATGAGTAAATGGCCTTCTTGTTTCGGGAAAGGCGAAGCTGACTGATAATATATAAACCGTGTGGGGAACGGAAGGGGTGAAGTAAGAAAATACCCGAACCTCTTGAAAGCTGTCTAGCTCTACATTCACGTGAAATACCCATTTCTTACCCGTTCCAAAACGGGCTCCTCTCATTTTCTGAGTGTGTTGTAAGAGTGCAGCGTAGATTACTACAAGCTCCACGTTTCTTCCTGCCAGAAAGAGAGAGAGAGAGAGCAGCGGACACTATGTATTAAAAACATGGGCATGCAGCAAAACGATGATTTTGGTGGATCCGCAGAAAACATGTACTAGCAGAAACAACTCCCAATCTTGTAGTGTAATGCAAGCTTGTAAGATTTTTGGAAGAGTGAGGATGCCAACATTATCATTGGATGAGAAGAAGGGGAAGTGATCTTGCCGTGCTAACGTCTTTGTTAAGCCAGTTTTCAGTTCGAACGGACCACAATCAACAGACGTTCTAAAACAGCAACGACAACAGAATATATACGAAAGACATCTAGAAGTATCTAACACATGGAAAAAAATAAGTAAGCATATTTCTCTCTGGTTAAAAATACAGTAATACAGTAAATAAGACAGCATGAGGGAGTTATAGTACAACGCCGTATTATTTAGTATTTTTTACTACACCATGTAGCACTTTCATTTTGAAATATACATATTATCGGTTTAAAAGAATGCTTCTTGCTGTCTCAATCTAAAAATCCCTTTATTGTATTTATTTTATATATATGTTGTATTAGGAGGTATATGCGCTTTGCTTTTTCAGTTCATATTCATCATCCGTATATAAACATTACTAAAAAGCGAGTATTTTTCGCTTCCAGGCAAGTTCCCGAAAAAAAATAAAAGGAAGTAGTGACGAGTATCCAGCAGAACCGAGAAGGTATGTTTCATCGTACGTAAACTATGTCGTTGTACTAGAAAGAAGTGGCTTTCTGTTGTATTACAACATCCCGAGTAAGAGTGGTCGTCGAGTGCGTGGTTTACCATCACTTTTTTTCGGTAGTGGTGGCGGGCGACGGAACTGCAACGAAACATATTATGGTGGTGTAGTTTTACGGGAGCATGAGGAGCAAGCATGGTGGCATTATGACGATACGGGATTTTGCAACTCAGCAGGAACACAAAAATAGAAAAGAAGTCGTCGTCGTTAGAAATAACTAAACTTAAACACAAACCTTGCGCTGCTACGTTTTGCGCTACTCGGTATAAAGTAAATACGTAAAAAAAAGTAAAGAGTATAATAATAACGCTGTTCTCTCACACTTCTTTTCCTCATCATGATCGTCGTGATCATCATCTTCTCTTTTTACTCCACATCTTTTACACACAGAGTAGCAGCCGTAGCGGCTAGAGAGAGTAGTGTTACTTTTACGCACATAAATTACAAGTAGAAAATAGTCTCGTGGCGTGACATTGCCGTTTCCATTGCAGAGTAACAGTATAGTATCATAATATATTAGAAGATATTATTATGAAAGGGAATTCGACAAGCTATATTAAGAAGCTAAATTAAATAAATTAAACTTCTTTTTCTTTCGAGAAACAAGTCATATTCTCTTATTACCAGGCAGGGCAACTCCAAATACAACAACGACAACGTCAGACATTCTTTTTTGGCTGGGAGTACATAGTATTTGGTGTACGGTGACTTTTTTGGAGTGTGGCTTTTTGGGTTGTTGTACGGCTGTACTACCCCATGCCGAGGGAGGAAACACAAGTTTAATAACTTACTTTGTGTCTATAAACAGGGGGATTGACAGCGAAATAGGAGTCTTTAAATGTACCGATTGTGTTTATGCGTGCTCAGCTCAAATTAGCTTGCCTTCTACACTGCTGTACGCACAAATAGAAATATAACACATCGGCAAAGGAGAAACAGCGTGAGGGAAAAGTCAGAGAAAATTGTAAACGTTGAGCAGCTAGAAAGCCGTGAAAGTTTTTTCTTTATATTTGATGTGTGTCATGTGTTTTTATGCTGTTGAGGAGACGAAGGGTAAGTAGTGTATTTGCAGTGAAATAAGTTATCATGCGAAGGGAAGTTTCAATCTCCAACGCGCGGACGAACAACAACTCGATTTTACACGTAGAGTGCAATTTATTTGGGTGATTGGACGGTAGTGTAATTTGAAGTGTTGAAGTGCTAACAATCAACACTTCAACCAGACCGGGATATATGTGGTGGTAAATTCGAACTCGTTTTTTGGCAATAAAGTATACGGCTCGCATAGGTATGTCAGATGCGTAGATGTTCAAATTATCTTGAAATTTTTCTTTTCTTCGACAACTTTTTCTACCGCCTTGTCTTTAAAGTTTATCAACAGCAGTCTTATTGTTCGTAACGTGGACATACAACATACAGACTGAACTTACCACACTAACAAGAAAGTAATTTTTATTCATTTTGAATTTCCCGATCCCATTCCACCCCTTTCTCTCTCCATCTATATCTCTGAATTATTAACTCTCTGTAGAGACTTATTAGGAACAAATAGTGTAGTCCCCAGAGGATCTAAAAGAACGCCCAGGCCAGACCCATTGTAACCAACTGTAATATAGGTATTTATTCGTATGCCTACATATATGTATTAATGTGACTATAAACTTTTCCCCACCTCTATCTCTTTCCTTGTGACGCACCACTTTTATAATTTTGTCCCACTCCCCGCCTCAAAAAGTCAACCCTGCAGCGAGTAAAACTGACTTTAGTGGAAGTTGGTACTATTACCACATCATTTTCCCACAATTATCCTTTTGTACCCATTTATTCAAGTAAATTACACGGGTAATCTTCATCAAAACGAAAGTTTTCCCACTAAACCATTAACTTACTAATAATAACACAGAGATACAAGAAACCATTTAGTTAAGAAAGTCGTCGTTGTAGTTGACTAGTCGGTCGTGGTATTTAAAAAAAGACTTTCATGTTTCCAAAATAGTTTCTCGTTTAATGGTCCAGTTATATATATAAAAAAGAGCGACTACTGTGTGTACTAAAATGTGTCTTCTGCTGTGTTGTAGGTTTTTATCTGCTTGCTGCACCACCATCGCTACCACTTTTGCTGTGCTTCTCCGGTGCTTCTGCTGGATGAGCAGTCCTTCAGTTCCAGTATGATATCTGCACGCTGTCGTTACACACAGATCCAGAGGAATCCTTCCTTCTCACTTTTACCCATTATTATCGCCGCACTCCCGCAACAGTGGTGAAAAGAAGTATCATCATCTCGACTTCTTCAGGGAGAAAAAGAGGAAAAGCCAGTGGGTACGAAATCGTATTAATCGTGTCAGTCAGCAGAAGAACGGAGAAGGAGTAAGTGTTTTACTGGAGTTGTTTGGGCGATAGGTATACGTGCGTCGGTTGGTTGTTCGGTTCTGCTTTTACTGGTAAAGGTGATAAAGTTGTACTGGTTTGAGTGAATAAACTTGAACGTGTCTTGTCCTCCCACGTAAGAAACCCGTTAGTAACTTTTTTTTGAAAAGCATGTACTTTTCCCGGAATGAAACTTAATATGGATACTAAAGGGACGCTTTCCCTCTGAACGGTACAATTTACCTTGTACTGATAAAGTGATATTTATACACTTTGTAGGTTTCTCCCCCGAAATATTCACGTCGTCCGTTTCGGTGGAGTTATTTTAGCCTCATTCTTTGGGATTTCCGTCAGTGATGAACTGATATAACCGCACACCTAACTTTTCAAACAAAAACCGCAACAAGACCACTACAAATTGTTTCCAATCTGTTTCTTCTGCCTGGAACCTGAGGTGCTACACTGATATGAATAAGGCAGTATAGAAAACCAGTGAACAGTGGCAGTTTGTTTCATGGGAATAGTCCATATATTGTTTCCACTTTGCCCTGTGAAAAGTAATCTGTCTCCTTAATCTGGAGCCATGCCTCCAGTGTCGGTGTGTTTCTTGAGGTAGAAGCAGCATCGGGAGAAAAATCCCTAAAGAGACAAATAGAGATATCACGAAATCCTTTGCATTTCCTCTCTTCCTGAGTACTTTTTTGCTTCTTTCTAATGTTGCCCCAAAGGGCGATTCCTAACAAAAGGTGCTGTTACCACACACTGGTCGCGTTCGCGTGGTCTCCACATTATTTACTCGGCATTTAACCACCTTTTTCCTTTATCTGGTAAATATTTCGTGTGGAAAATAGAGACAGGAGTTTATTGCTTGGCACGACATAACATTTATCTCATCTCGTCATTCAATTAAACTGTATATATGTACTTATTATACCCATGCTCCACTGATTTTTTGGATATAAAGCCAACCGAAACGCCAGTCAGTTAGAGCAGTGGTGCTTTTTAACGAAGGAATAGGGAATCCAAAACGGATCTATAAATAACTATTATCACTTCCTCTGTGGTTGAATACACGGGACAACAGCAGCAACTTAGCGAAAGGACGTACGCACTAGACTTTAGCAACAAAAACGAGTGTTTGACTCTGGTACTGTTGTTATTCCTATTAGTACTAAAAGCTGCAACGTCGTCAAGTGTAGAACTAGTAGAACAGTTTGTTGCCCATTTTCAATAACACTAGTATGAAATAATAAATTTTGCAGTAATTGACAACAGTTTGACATAGACAACTTCTGCTAAAAGTTAATGTATAAAGTTCGTTAGCTAATTACTGGACTTTTTTGTACTTACTGTGGTGCAATTCGCCTCAAAGATCGTATCATCGCAGAATCTTCAGGCAGGCACAACGAAATCCTGCCGCAGCTTTAAAAACCACTTCAATCAGCAACACTTGTCCTCAATGAACTCTGCACCGATAATGGATTTTTGCACAACCACCACTCATCACTGCAAGGTGATAAGAACTTGTGATCAGTACAAAATCAGTCAGCAGGAAATGGAGCACGAGTATAAATATCATCAAAACCATGATATTCCTGAGCGGATAGGACGCAGAAAAACGACCCTCTTCCGACTTGTTCTTCCCTTGACATTGTGGATCCTGGCTAGTTTTCATTTGGAGACAGCAGAAGCATTGCCAGAAGTTATTAGGCTGGGTAAGTAATGGTCCTTTTAAAAATCTTTTTAATATTTTGCTTTTTTCTCTAGATTTTAGTAGCACATCGCATTTTTTTCATTTTCTTTACTACATAAGTACATAGTCAGATCAACGAACCCACTCTAGATCTTTCTTGACGATATAACGTATAAACCCCATGGGAAAAGGTTCAAAGCGCTCTATTTGGTTTCTTCATTTATACATTTTATACAATGAAGAAAGAAATAGCCGAGAAAGATGGAGTGTTCTATATTTTCTTGTTGTAATGTGTAATGGAAGCAGTCCAACAAAATATATGGCGTTTATTGCATAATGCATTAATATGATGGAGGGTCTAAAAACAAATGTAGCAACAGTAAGCGTACGCTTTGTTCAAATGAAGGATACACAGTTTTCACTCTTCCTTCATACATATGTACATAAAAATTACTAACAACAAAAATGGTAAGAAGTTGCATTGTATTATAATTCACCGAATTGTAGTATACCCACTGTACATACATTTTAGCGCACATGCTGCATAAAACGGATAAAAGCATCCAATAATATATAACAAACTACCCCTCTGCTTTTCCCATATATTTTTCCACTACAAACTTATTCCTGTCGTTAGCCTCCGTTTTTTTCTGCTTTTCCTCTATTCTCCACAGTGATTCAGAATTTCTTGTAAAAATATTTTCCCTTTTGTTTTAGATAGAACCATTATTGCCTCATAATTTTCTTATTATCCCGAAAATGTCATACAAATAAACCGTGTACACTCTGCTGTTTCATCGAAGAGTATAGTGTGTGGAGTCCCAATTTTTTCCTGACGTCATGACCGTCGCACCGCATAATAAAATAACATGTGTGTTCTACCAATTTATTTGTAACGACCACGTAGACAAGGCAAATCATGGAAAAAATGATTTTACTAAAAATGAAAAATGAGACTCCTAAACTTCACCCAAATACAGTTTCAAATTTGTTTTTGCACAATAAAAAGTATTCCGGTTTGTCTGACTTGCAACTATAATGCAAAAGTTGTAAAAAAAGATGCTCCCCTTGAATGGGCCAACTATAAATGGTACACGGTAAACTTGAAAAACTTTTACGAAAACTAAAAGAGTTATTGTTGCTTATATATGCTTCTACACCTAACCTAAGCTATATTTAATGTTGCTGACACATGTCTACACGTCCTTTTGTTGAAAGATTTTTTTCTGGTACGTGATAGTCTTGGATTTACGAGACAGTATGTATTTACCTCGTTTTCGAACGTGCGTTACACAATTTATTCTTATGTGAAATGAATAAGTAGACTAGGAGAATAATCATTCATTTTTATATCACGTCGCATTATGAAACATTACAACTGGCAACTATCATAATTAGTCTTTGGAAATTCATACTTCATACATCTGGTTAAGCGTGCATAGCACGTGACCTGTAACAGTCAAAGTAATTGTTCGTTAAACTAAAACATCCGTTAAAAAGAAAAAGAAACGAAGTCATTACTGTACTCATTACAGGCTCTCATTAACGATAACGTAACAGCGTTCCATGTTTTGTTGTTGATAAAATCCAGTAAGATTTTCATATGAATAAAGAGGAGAGAATGAAAATTGCAGTAAACAGTGGCTTGTTCCTAAAGTTCGATTTTTGAAACCTAACCTAAGGAAAACAACCACGTACATATGTATGACGTATGCACACCGAAAGAAGATGACTAAGGCAAAAAAGTGATTTGAACAAGACAGTTTTTTCTACGTTTAAAAAGTTTTATTCTGGCTTGAAGTGCTAAGCCATAGAAGAAAATATTCAAGTGTGTATATAGTTCACGCTAGAAATACTTTTAAAATACCAGTTCATAACCGGATCTGAAAAAATTCAAAGGGGGCCACGGAAGACAAAGTTGAAGGCGACTGTCTGCAGAGCCTACATAATATATGACGCCAGAAGAAGTATTTTGCATAAGTACGTAATGTAGTAAGAAAAACTAGATGTGAAAGGCTGAATGCATGATAAATGCCGATATTGACATGAAAGGACGTAAGACAGAATGGGTGAAACTACTCTCAGTTTTCATATGCCTTTTCATAACTATTCCTGCTCAAGGATTAATATACCATAAGAAGTAGTTTGTCTTCTTGCTCAGCTTCTTAACAACGAGGGGGAGAAAGTGGTTTGTTATAGTGTGTAGTAAAAATTGCCAAGTCGCTCGAAATTCTTTTTTCTTTTGTTTGATCTAAAAGTACATTCATGTATGGTTTCCAACTGAAATGCATGAACTCATCTATAATTTCTTTCATTTTTCTTATCTCTCGAAATTTTAGCACCAATTCAGTTATGCACGTACAATTATACCCTATGGCATTTGGCGATATTCATATATTCTTATAAAGAAATAATGAGAAACTGCTTACGGTAACATTAATGTTTCAAAGTGCTGTTTGCTGTACATTCAACTTTTTTATTCAGAAAGTTGCACTTGTTAAAAACTGGAATATGGAATTTTCTAAAAAAAAAGTTAGTCTGATAAAAGTATTTATGAATGGATTCGATATTCATTTGAAAAAACGGTGTCATTTAAAACTCAAATTTTGTCATGTTTTCTCTTCTCATACTTTCTCCATATTTTATATTTTGTCATTGTGTTCTTTTACTGTGAATATTTTGTTTACTCGTCACCAGTGGTATAATAAACAGCTTAGCAATATAGTATGTGCATGCATCTGGAATAAAAGCGCATGTTTCAAATATCGAATTGTATTTTTTACGTTTTCAGTTACCCCACGGTAAAAACTTGTGTTGATGTATTTCCTTTGATTCATTTTGATGTACACATGATCGCGTGACATAATTTGATTTATGCATGCACACTCA
>JAHZNB010006254.1:0-13065 GCA_027744295.1 Callyntrura guangdongensis
TGGCAGTTAATTAACGGTGCAGGTATTACTCAATCAAGTATTACGAAAGGACATAATACGTACGCTTAAAATATATAGTTAAGTGAAACAGAGCGTACTACTCTGCTCATAAAATCTTCATCGTATCAAATTAATTAAAATTAAAATCACGACCAAGTACCGCTAGTGGGCGGGGGCTTCCATAATAAAATATTCAATCTCGCATAAGAGACGGTGCGAACTTTGGAAAATACTTAAATGAGCTTAGATAAATGATTTTTTGACAACTTACGTTAACATTGCAATAACACCGGTTTAATTATATATTTAATTAACAAAAATGTCTCGGGGGAGGTGCCGGCTCAGGGGAAAGGAAAACCCATTGAAAAGAGTGTTATCCAGGTAGCCGTACAACAAAATTGGAAGTTTGTATTTATATGAGTGATAGATTTAAAAATAGAGAATATCTGCTTACCCCGGTCCCGGTTTTCTTACTAAACTTTGTGTTGGCAGCCCATGACGAGATGGAAAACCAAGATAACTTTTCGCTGCTCTCAAGCGAGAAAGAATGATAACCTCACCAAAATAATTTTCGGTTTTAATCAACAATCCATCCCGAATCGTCATGAGTATCCTCTTCCGTCCATGTGAAATAAAATACGGACGACCTATGCGGCTTATCAGGAATGGTTATTTATCAGTACATCATGTTTACTAAAAAAAATACCCACGTAAACCTTAAAACATTTATATACTTGAAAATGAGCTTATAGATATGCGATTATGCGATTTGCATCAACAAACGAACAATGATGATCATATTAACTGTAGAGTGATGACGGACAGACAAATACGCTAAAATCAATACTAGATGAAATATCTTTCATCTGCGTAATAACATTCATTGAAATACATTTACTGATTTCATACTGGATGAAACAATAAAGCAATCTCTCTAGACTTAATGATATGATATGATAACTTATCAGTTTATTAACTGATTTAAGGCTTATGCATTTTCAAACGAAAGCAATACCTTTGCAGATGCACTATTTTACAGCAATGTGTTTTTGTACTGGGGCAACGTGAAACATTATACTTTTTTCATCCGTCATTTCAATTTTCACAATTCAGACTGTTAGACAACCAGCAACCTGACGGAATTGGGGGGGTGATAATTTGATGATAGTTTATTTTATACGGGTCGAAAAATTCAAATCAATTTTGCTAAAATTGACTACTGGTGTAAAAGCAAGCATTGCTGTGCAAGCAAGAAGCTATACAGCCAGCCAGCAACACTAGGAATTTTAGCAAGAAACGTCAGCGTTCTCGCTTTACTTGCTCGGCTCCTTCTTCTCTTCTGCTGCTGATTTTTCTTTTACTGGCTGCTGCTTGCTGAATAGATAGTGTAAAGTTGAAAGCAATGTTGAATGCATGTTATGCAGAATCTGCCTCATGTTCCGCGACGCCTATTCATTACTTGTATTACAGAACCTGGCTGTTCCGCGAGCTAAGCTCGCGCGCGGAGGAAGATTTTGCATGCATGGTTGAATGTAATGTACGCAGACCGACCATCTGATCGGCACTCAGCTCTCGTGCGGTGCGTCAGCTCTCGTCATCTCGTGTATTGAGTGAGTGAGAATGAGTGGATTTATGTTGATAAATACTGTAACTCTGTAGCTGCAGTTACGCTGGATCGATGGATGACAAACTAAAATTTTAATTCGAGGCGTGAAGGGAGCAGCTTCTAACTTGACCACAGTAAGGGAGGGAGGATCAACTTGGATGGAGAGGTTTGAAGTGAACAAGTTATTTATTAACGGAACTGAACTCAAGTTTTTTCAGGAAGGGTAAATCCAGTTTGTGGAGGTGGTGGTGGGTGTTCCAACGGTTGACAACAAATTAGAGGGACGTGTGAGGTTACTGAGGTTGAAGGTGAGCACAGTAAAATGTTGAAATAGATATATTTAATTTAATTAGTGTTTTGTTTTTTATATATAGTACAATATGAGTGTGATACCATTTGTAATGTACTAAAATAGTTCGATATGGCTTTCTATTTTAAATTATCAGGTGACTGTTACAAAAGACTGATTGTTGGTTGGGAGGAAGATGGGGGCGGCAGCGATTGTGGCTGATAATGTGCTGAAGGAGTTGTTAAAGACCTTTCCGCCTAAATACTGTTACGCGTTTGCGTATGGGTCGGCAGTGTTTGTTCAGAAGAATCAGGAGCCAGGAAAAGTAAGTAAGCTGTACATTTAAAATAATCATACATCAATAATGATTTGTGCAGGTTGTGTTGTGTATTTTTTGTGTAATAATGGTTCGGTGGATTTAACAACGGTGTTGTTTGTTATGGATGTTTTAGATGACTGATCTGGTGTTTGTCGTGGATGACCCCCTTGCCTGGCACTCTGCCAATTTGGAGTTAAATCCCCGCCATTACTCGAGTCTGCGGGTGTTTGGACCGAGTTTTATTTCCAGGATACAGGAAAAAATGGCCTGTGGTGTTTACTATAATCCTTTTTGCAAGATTGAGGATAGGGTTAGTTTTCGGTGCTTAGCTTTGTAGTAATGTAAATAGTTATACTTAGATGTTACAAACTTATTTATTTGCATTTCTATTTTTTTCAGATAGTCAAATATGGCGTCATCAGCACAGCCTCACTGGAAAACGACCTCAGAAACTGGAAGCACCTCTACATTGCTGGTAGGTTGCATAAACCAGTACTGGATCTTTATCCACCATCCAGACCCTCTCTAGTCGATAGCATTAAACAGAATCGAAAGGCTGCTTTGAGGACGGCGTTGTTGCAACGAGGTCGATTCATGAGCAAGTTTGAACTGTACCACAACATTGCCGAAATATCCTATTTGGGTGAGTGTCTGTAATCCTCATCATATAATTATTGCAACTCCTTTATTTTATCTTCTGGAATTAAATGTCTTCAACGGAAATATTGTAGGAGACACCCGTATGCGGTTTGCGGAAAATCCCGAGAAAGCGAGGAATATTGTAACTCCTCTTGTGGCTGAATTTGACCGCATCTACACTCCTCTACTTAACGAAATCCCGTTCTTGGCAGTCACCTCAGAGGGCTCCATTGCACAGGATATAAGTCCCATGGCTCGTTACAAAAATCTAATCGCCCTTCCAATTCCCATCCAGATAAGTCTAGTCCGATCTTGTTTCAAAGATCCCAGATTTGTGGACGTGGAACAAGTTCTCGCCGATCTCTCTTATTTGCCAAACCTCCCGTTTTTTATTCGAAAGGCCATCTCAGAAGTGGTTCGGGGGTCAAGCATTCGTCAAACCGTGCAAGGATTCTTCTCCGCCGGGGTTTTCAAGTCTACTGCGTACGCTATTGAAAAATTAAGAAAAGGCGTTATGAAAAAGAGCAAGTCCAATCAAGAAGTCAACCCACACACGCCCGTGCCTGCCTTGTTGCCTCCTCCTCCAATTGTGATAACCGAAGCCTCTAAAAAGCTGGTTATTGCTCCTCCACCAGTTCCCTTGAAACAAGGCACCCCACTCCCAAACACCAACCCAAACAACCAACCGCCAACCCCAAAAGCTAGCGCAAGTGGCATAATTGAATTTGGAACCCTATCTTCAGCTTTATCTGCAGTGGTTCCTACCTCCTCCAACAGTACCACTTCGGGTCGGGATGACGAGGACGAAGAAGAAGATAGCAACAGGAATCTTTTAAAATTCGATAGCTACGGATTTTCCAAAGACGACTTTAACGACAAGGCAAACCAACCTGTCACTGACCAGACCCTGGATAGTGAAGAAAGTGCAACACAATTGGAAGATATTACAACGCTAGACAAAACCGACAAGGTGAAAGATAACAACAACAGGAAGGAAAGATAACACACCATTGCTGGATGCATTTTTTTAAAAAAAAAAGTCGCTTTCTAAGAGCTTTAGGTATATTGTTTTATTGAATGATTTATTTTCAACGTTTATCAAAAGCAACGTTAATAAAAATCACAGTCATATAAATAGTAACTTGATAAAGTTGAGAGTACACATCAATTATTGATAATTATTAAGTATCATCGTTAATGTAATCAGGTAAATACCTACTCTACTATCAAGTATATAGGTATTACGTAAATGTCACTTTTTGATTAGACAAAGAACACAGGAGAGGTTAGAATGCCGCCACCTCAGCATAACAAAGGCAAACAATTTCCAAAATACAACAAATTGGAACAATAAAGTATCGCAACAATTTACTTAACCATTTTAAGTAACTTCGATTAACTAATTCAATAATAACTGCCTATGGTAATATAATAATAGGTAAATATGTTTATGGCCTGTTTTAAGGCAAGTTAAGATACACACAATGGCTTATTTATTATGTTTAAATTGTTAGTCTGGAAGCAGTGATTCTTCCCCTTCGCTTAACTCTTGTTTTTTATTCTCCATCAAAGGAAGACTGCAACTATCCTGAAAATTGTTGGAGGTAGAGGTAGACGTTGTCTGTGATTGTGATTCCTGTTTATATTGGACCCCGGCATGATAGTCGGGATGAGATCCCTTCACATGTCGAAGTAGGCCACTCTTAGTGTCCACCTTGATTCCACAAACAGAGCAATTCAAGCTCGGCTGTGCCACTATAACAGCAGTGCAGGAGGGTTGGGTGGAAGCGGAGGTTACAGTTGTACCAGAGATGAACATGGTGTTTCTAAACAAACTAGTCCGAGCTATCTCCGCGGAGCGAATTTTTCGATTTTTGATTTTGGGAGTAGTAGGGTTACATTGGTCCAAGGTGAACACCTCCTGGGGACGATTGTGACCTTTGTATGTTGCAATATTTAGAGTACTAAAATTTTTTTTAAAAACGCACACTGTATTTATTGTGCATGTCTAAAGCACATGTAGTGAATGTGGGAAAATTATATACCATTTACTACCTGTTCTGTCGGGATTTCTTGTTCACAATCGGTTCGTCTTGGCTGCTAGAATCTGTAATGGTGCCAGGGGGTGTGCAATGAACGGTCATCACGTGGTTTCGACAACCACCAGGATACTTGTACGATTTCCCGCAATAACGGCAGGCCCAACGCTTTCCATCGTGAACGCTCGACTTGTGCACGCATTTGGACTGAAGGGTGGTGAACCGTTTGGAGCAGATGTCGCAAGGATGGGGACGATTTTCCGCTTCTTGGTCAGCCATAAAATGTTTTGCGGAGGTCTTACGAGGCGGGGCTTCTGACATTGCTGCTTTTGGTAGAGTGATAGGAAGTGGTATTTTACTGGCGTTCGTAACCGTTTCTATTACGCTGGTGATGGCTTCCTGAACCGCTCCCGCCATGTTCCGCTCGTATTCCCCATCTCTAAAAATAACGATGGCAGGACTCAATTCCTTTTCCTTTCGCTGACGCCCACTACTGTCCTTCCCATACATTTTAGTCTTCTTTTTGCTGGTTCCTGTTCGTTTTTTCTTTTTTGACAATTCCGATTTCCGAGGACGGCCTCTTCCTTTTCCGGACGTTACAATCAGCGTCGTCTCTTCTGAAACCGGAAAAGGGCCAGTGTCAGCAGCCAGCGTTTCAGTGCACAGTGTAATGACAGATGTGGGTTCAACAACAGGAGCTGACTTGGAATTTTCATTAAGATTGATATTAACTTCATTATTGACGTCCCTTTCCTCCTGTCCATCTTCTGGAAGACTACCCTCTACTCCGTTAGGAGGACTCTTCGCCGGCTGCCTAGATGTGGTTTGCACCTCTACATTCGATACTATTTCAGGGGTGTCCTTTTTCCCTTCACTAGATGGTCTCCCTCGTTTTCTTTTTGCTACAGTAGCATGGGAACCTGCTACTGGTGTAATTGTTTGAGTCAATTGGCCTTTCAACTGCATCACTTGTTCTGTAAGCCATTCCACCTGCTTAGTTAACTTGTTCGCAACAGTAGCCCAGCCCCCAGAATTCTTTTTTCTTTTCGGCATCTTTCTAGGCTTCCTTTTTGGCTGCTGTTTTACTGGGGGTCTACTGGCACCACCGGGTTTATTTACCTTTCTTGAATTTCTTCTCGCAGCTCGAAGCATAACCCCTTCCCCCTCATCCAATTTGAGCTTACGAACTTTGCCCGGAGAGTACGGGATTCTTGCGATGTCACTGTTTCCTTCCGAGCTGACAATGCCATCCAACGCTGAAATTCCTGAATTATCAAAATCTCTACAAGACTTGAAAGAATCCTCCAACTCACTTTCGTCCTCCTTCCAGTTGATATTAGTCTCATCATCATCATCATCCTGCCCTGCATTCGCCTCGCCTTCTTGTACCACAGTGCTCTCGTCATCATCTTCCACGGAGGAGATCTCTTCCTCTTCTGTTCGTAAATCAGCATTGGGCTCTCGCCAAGACAGCAGGTGTGATTGCAACCCTGCATTCGCCTCGCCTTCTTGTACCACAGTGCTCTCGTCATCATCTTCCACGGAGGAGATCTCTTCCTCTTCTGTTCGTAAATCAGCATTGGGCTCTCGCCAAGACAGCAGGTGGGATTGCAAGGACTGCATTACGTCTGCGGTCGAAGATTCCGTCCCGTTCACATTCTCCTTCACCAAGTCATCGTTCATTCCCACCGACAAATTCGGTAGCTCACTCATTTCGACGTATTTACACCTCCACTCACCAACAGCTACACCTCCCGAAAAACAAATAATTATTATAAATTATTATTACAGAATATACTTCAAAACTACCAGGACTTTGTAGTCTGTTTACCACTACCACTACTACAGTCATATGACTAAATAAATAACAATAACAATAATAATAATACAAATGATTAGTCACTTACCAATGTCAGATTAAGGATGATGAGAATATTAGACAAAAATACTGACGTGACGGTTAAATGTAGTTCATTTTTATTTTTTCATTGCAGGTTGTTTAAAATCCTTCACAAATAGTTATAAAAACTAACAATAAAGACAACCAGTTATCCAAAACCTGGTTTATTTAATTAATAATTATTAATTATTGTCCACTTTCCTCTCGGGTTGACTAACTAACGTGAATTAATTTTCAATTGAGTGCATGAAGAAAAGGAGAACTTCTCTCTAAAGTGAAACCAACCCCCAAAAACACTACAACAACAGCAGCACAGCTACAAAAATTGTTGTGTTATGGCAAGGGAAAATGGCAAATGGTAAAAAGTATTATGCACACCTGGAACGACGACGACGACGAAAAAGAAGCCAACGACCAGAGGAGGACGCAAATTATGCTCGTTTGCATATTTCGAGATTTTTTTTTAAACAAAACAAAACTCAAAACACGATCAAATTATCTTTATCATCATTCATCATGGTCTCGTCATTAGCATTTAGAAATATTTAGCATCCTTCATTTGTATATTTGTACATGCATTATAAGCGGTATTGGATTCGACTTTTTCAGGCTACTTTACAACTTTCCTCGTCTACATAAACGCCGTTGGATTCCCTCCCATGTTAAAAAATTGTGTATAGGCATCCGTGAACAGTCGAGTAGTATTAGTGGTTTAATTTTAAATCCAAATTAGACGTTTTCATCTTTTATTGACTAACAGCCAGTTGTCGGTGTGGTACGCGGCAGTAGAAGGGAACGCAGACTGTGATCTTCATTTAGGCAATAACAAGTAGTCAGTACAATATTATTATTTTATTTTCAGATATATAATAGTTGTAAGTACATAACAGTTGGGAATTAAAAGATATAATAATTTCAGTCATTACATCAGTCATAGTTGTATTTTGTGTGAATAAGGATTGGAGATTGATAGTTTAAAACTTAACTACTTTTTGTAGGTAACCGCTACAATAGGAGTCGTATCTCTTATTTCTAAAACGGAACTGCCCTCGTCGTCATCACCCCCGCCGTCCTCCACCAGCACAAAATTTCGATTAGTCATTCGACCGTTACTTCTTCCAGGAGACGGTCTACTACTACTGGTGCTGGTTAGTGGAGTTGCACTTGCACCACCACCGTTTAAAGATCTGTATGGATTGCGTGAATCAGGAATGTTGTTGCTAGTCCAGGAACCCGACATTATCATCGATCGGAAACCGTACACAAGGCCTAGGTTAACGGCCACAAGGAGGAAGCAGATAACTGTGAGAAGAACAATGACAATATAGAGAGTTTCGTTGTTTTGAGAGGGAGGTGTGGAAAGTGAATTGGAGGTTCCAATTGAAGAGCGATGAATGGACTTGGAAGCGGACGGGTTTTCATTGTCACCCTCATCGGAATCTTCCCAGGAAAGAGGGGCATCACCAGAACGATCCCGCTTGGTGCTTCCTTCTGGAATGCAAAAAAGGTAAATGAATTTCTCTGTAAAGTGTAAAGCTAAATGAAAACAGGGTTTTTAAATTTAAATTTCAACCTTTAATTTTTTCAACAAATGCCCCTTCTTTGATGTCATGCTCTGCTTTGTCTTTCAGGTGCCACCAGCCCTGGTCAGCTAACAAGTGTCCATGCGGAGTGTCAAAAGCCTCAAACATGATAACTTGCTGGTTTCTTTGTTTCGCCCAGTCACTCATCATCGACCAAAACTGGGCCATTTGGGATGAAACACTGCCTTTTCTACTCGTCCAGAGTACCGCGGGCATTACCCGAATCGCTGCATTTTCTTCCTTCAGCTTCCGCTCACAGTCTTCAAACTTGGTGACAAACATTTTGTGAATGATATCCGGGGTAAAGGACATTTGGTGGTAATTTGGGCGTAGCAAAGTGACAATTAGCTCCACGTGGGGAACGAACTCTTTCGCCTTTTCACCCAGTGGCCCTTTAAAGTGACCACAATCCTTCAGATCCATAAAGACAGCCAAGTCATACTTGAACAAGCTAGAGGGGGCACTGATTGATGAGCCGAAGTTGGGACTGGGGTCTGTGGAAATGTTATAGCCATCATAATTCCCATCAATTTTCTCCCGAGCTACTTTCAGCTGCTGAACAGTGTCCTTGATGTTAAAATAAGAAGAAAACATGGTGAACCCCGTGTACATCATGAGGGTCTTCACCGTTCCAGGATAAATCCCGTTGGCTTTGTCCGCTACATATTTCGCCACATCGAAACTCGTCAGTTGTTTGGTTCTCGCGATTTTCGCCACATCAAAGCTCATCATCACTTCCATTGGAGGAGTTGATGACACTCCAGCAGATCTTGCTGTTCTATTTGCTTCAACGTTGTGTTCCGCCACCACTTCAGGAATCAACAGTCTACTGTGTGCGTTCGTTTCTGGAGGTACTGTAATAGATAATTCGATAATGAGCATGAATGATTTGTGGTAAAAATGACGATGACATTTGAAATTATTTTTTCCTTATTTCTTACGTTTCTCTAACAGAGGCGCCACATCAATTGCTATTTTACTAAATCTTGAGGATACCACATGGACCATTGCCTTGAGATCATTTTTAGTGTAGGCGTTATCCGCTTCGTGGTCGTAGTATCGGACTGTGTAGTCAAACCAAACGACAATGTGCTTCCGGCTGATACTCACTTCTCTCGTGTCATTCTTTTCCTGACAACATGATATTCATAAAATGACAATTTAAAAAATGTTTTTTGAAAGTGGTCTCAAATTCCATTTTTTTTAAAAATTAGTTTACCTCAGCCTCGACTACCGTAATACTACCCAAACACAACAACACTCCGATTATCACCAGAAAACTGCGAGACCATTTCGACGGCGGCGTCATTCTTCTCAACTATTTAATCCAATAAATATTTACTCTTAACTACTTAATCAACCACACTTTAACCGACTCTATTGTGACTTGAGTAATCCACTTTCCATATTGTTGCACAGAAAATATATTGTAAAGGGAAATCCAATTTCAAGACTAATTTAGTTTCAAATCATTGTTAAAATAAACTTTAAAGTATAAAGTTGGTCACGTCCACACAATAATACACTTTGCCCCTTCCCTTTACCAAGTATGATGCATGTTGCAATTTTTTTTGTGAAAAATACGCAGTAAGAATCATGTAAATCTTGCCAGGAAGAAAATGTGCAGAGGGTACACATTACAAGGCGACGATAGCAGTGCAGGAGTTATTGATATTGATAAGAAAACCGCTGACGATGATGAGAATATTGATAAGGCCAAAAAAAACAAGAAATAAATCAATCCTCTCTTTATTCACTTTACAAAATCACTCACAGTTCAATATGAACAGGTGCCTCTGTATACGCTGACGCTGACATTAATATCAAGAGCGTTTGTAGGATAAACCTTTTACATGTTCCCCTCTCTTGACTATCGATTTTCTGTTAATTTTTTTTTATCTTAGTACTTAGTAGTGCAAGGAAAGAGGAGAAAAAACAGCTTATTTTGCTGAATTTAAAGTCGCTACTCCTAAAAAACGTTTGCAGATTTGATGCTTGTGATTTGTGTAGTACTCCTGAGCGTGCAACTTTGCAACAACGACTTTTCTCATGAACTCTTCTTGAAAACTGGAGAGGATTGACGATAAAAGCATAAAACAGGATAATATTCAACATTGGGATTACGTACGACGACGACGATGACTAGTAAAAAAGACTGACAGAACGATACTGGATAAGAACTTGAAGAACTATATGGGAGAGATACGACGGCTTTTTGCTTTGTCCAATCCAGCATAACAGTAAAGAGTGACTATATAGATGCGAGATGATGATGATGACGAAAAGAATGTGAAGTGATTTTTTGTGCATCATATAGCCAGTTCGGATGAAAAAAAGATTATAATGGGGATGATGAGTAATTCGATGAGCTGTGGTTCTTTCCTTACATAAATAGACAGAATGATGACTTTAAATGAATTATTAAAAAATTAGCGAACGGTATGCACATACATATGTGTATATCTACTCTGAAAAGAAAAAATCCAGATTATGTCAAAACGAATGAAGATGGGGAAAAGAGGCGTGCACCTACGAAAATCTTTTAAATTAAATCATCATCATTATCATCGTTATGCTCCATCACAGAGAGTGCTTGTATAAATGGAAGAATCTTATTTTTATGCCCCATTTATGATTAATAAAGCTTGAAAATAGCATAGGACATGTACTTTGATAAATTTGTACGTTTCCGACAAATCTTCGATGAAACTGTAACTGTCACCCATAATGGTCTTCTACCTCTCTGGTGTAACCATACATATCTAGGTGGTAGCAAAGTAAATGGCAAAGTTGACTACTCTTAGCCACAGCCGCAGCCCAGATTTTCAATACAATATGAGCATGTCCCCACGCAGCCGCTCGCGTTCACTACTAGGCATCAATCACGTCATATATGTCAGAGGGGACAAGAAAGAAGCAAACTGTTTAATGTCTGTAAAAAATAAATGAAAAATTAAATGCTTGTGAAAACTGCACAGATAGATAAGAGAGAGAGAGAGAGAGGCATTTTGATGTCTTTGTTTTTTGAGAAAGATGAATGGAAAAAGACGATGGATGGATATATGAATACGCAAGATTTTATGAGGATGATGAATTGTATGACAAGATAAGTTGCAGAATTATTCAGCACGATGTGATAGCAGCAGGGAATATAAATGTAAAGTGATATTGGGTGGAATCTTTTTAAGCACTTTTGTTTCTTAAGGTGTGCACATTTTTAAGTTATGGAAGTAAAGTACAAAACTACAAAGTTATGTAATTTCTCGGTATCACAATGTTTTTGTATTACTTGGCATTATTACTAGAATTACATAATAAAATAGACGATTTCGATAAGGTTTTTTGGTAGTGAATGGGAAGTAAATTTAAATTGTGAATGTAAAGTCAAAGAAAATAATTGAGATATATATATACTAACTAGACACGCATACATATTATTTCCTCGGAACATAAATACATAACTCGCAACTATTTTCACAGCGAAAATAATTTTAACTAAAGACATAATAACAACTGATTCTACTAGTAGATGCATTGTATTTTGTACTATTTATGTGAGATTTAAGGTGTGGGGTGGACTTATTATGAAAAAGCCGCATACGCTCGCGCGCACACAAGCGAAGTATGAAAGGTACCCCGCCTCGAGTACGACTCTGCTTCCCAACAAAACGAATTTGGAATAATACAGAATGAAAGGCGCGAATAAAAGTGCATGATAGAATGACGATGACGATGGGAGACCAAGTCAACCTTTCCAAATAGTATATGTGTATACATACCAGAAGGGAAGTATATAAAAAAGGAAAAGATTTTGTCAAGTTGACATTATTAATTTTTAGTGGTAACAACAAAGCTATTATTTTTTTACAGCGAATTTGCAATCATTTAGCAAGTCGAGCACTGTACGATAAATCGAATTTTAATCCGATCCGTATCGAAAATGACGTATTCACTCAACCGGACCGGGTAGGAGGGGTGCCGAGTGTTTCGAATTGTTTTCCCGCTTGGCAATATAGCCCCGTACATTCTTTTATTTTCTGTCCAGTCTGGAATCATACTACCCATCCCTTTCGTAGAGTCAAAGCCTTCGGGAGGTGTGGGGTGGTTGCGAATATTTCGACATTTATATACCTTCCCGGGAGACACTTCTGCCAAAATTAAGAACTTGTACCCTTTGAAGGAATGGTTCCACGCGTAGGATAGGCTGGTGCCGAATCTATCGGCGAGGTACGTACCGGCTCCAAACCATCCTCCGCTACTCTTCCTAACGCCATTTTGAATTATGCTGGGAATATAATGGGCATGCGTGCCGTGCCATAACATGATACGGTAAGGTTCCTGGCTGAATTGGAGATTTTGCTGTATCCGGTCCACTTTGTAAATTTGATGGATCACAAGCCTGAAATAATGACCGACTTGTTTGCTGTTGTTAATGTAAGTTAGAATGTCTTGGAATAGAATGCAGTTCCGTTTCAGTCGACGGATTGACGCCCATGACTTGAGGTCGTCGATTTTCCCCCGAAAGTCACAAGCGTGAGCGAGCAGTTCGTAGGAATTTTGTGCGACTTTCTCAGTGAAGAGGTCTGAGATGAAATTGTACAGCCGGGAGATTGCCGAGTTCGGAGGGTTGATGGCGGTGTCCTCTTTGACAACTTCCTCCTTTTCTTCTTCATCTTCAAACAGCTCGTAC
>JAHZNB010006255.1:0-49207 GCA_027744295.1 Callyntrura guangdongensis
GTCGACCCCAAATGCCCATCTTCGAACTCATCCGAGCTATTGACCATATCTATCGATTGTCGAAAACAGAATTTCAAAATTCCTTTCCCTTCAAGAGTTATCGCGGACCGGCCGGAAGGCAACGATGGAGGAAAATTATATAGTCACATATACATGTGCCTAAATAAGTAATAGATATCCCTATACATGTTCCTGTTCCTTTGAATCAGGACAAGTAATGGATGTAGGTTTAGTCATGTACCTATACACTTTCTGAAGCAGCTAAAACTGTTGACAGCATGACTTTCTTTAAAACTAAACAAAAGAAAAAGCATTGCATCAAAATGTGGTATGTGGAGGAATACGATAACAGTACCTACATCTATCCACAACGAAAAAGAACGCATAAAATCATGTCACCATGTCATGAACACACTGACGAGAGCGTATTACACAAACTGTTGTATGTAAAAAAAGTAGAGAAATTTGCACAAAATCGCTTCCATTTAATCATCAACCCTCAGCATAGAGTAACACGTATCTTTACTGGTTTCATTAGGTATCAAGTCCCAACCTACCAATATAATATTAGGTACCAGTTGCTTATAAATATCTATCTCATGTAGTGCATCATGTCGAACTTTTATTTAAATAGTATTTACTAAACGGTTCGTTGTGGCCTTTATCGATTTTGCCCTAAAAAATAACTTTGTTTCATAGCAAAATGTGTATCGTGCAAATATTCCACTACTGTTACATCACAACCCTGCCTTGCATGCCTGGAACAAAAGACATTTTTATGTGATCATTGATCACATCACACATTTGTAACGCACCTTTGCTTGCACTCCCACCTTCCTCCTAAAATATGAACAATACCTCTGCCTACTGATTGCTGATGACTATTTTTTGCTGTTGTCAGAGTCAATATTTAAATGATGCTAACTCATTCTTCTGTAAAGAACGCCGTTTGAAATCTTAACGTTTCATGCAATAATGACTGCACTGTAACCAGTGTGTTTCAGCTGGCTAGCACCGTAACCTTCTAAAACTTCAACCAGATGTATTTTTAGCACTACGAATTTACGAAATTCCATCCTCTCTTCAACTTCTCCGTTGTAAATTTTTGATTTATTTATCAACACACATCATGAATAATAAATACATGTATGCATACGGCTTTGGTGAGCACCACCTTTGCAAACCCTCCATAATATCCTGATATTATGTATACATGATGATTACAAGCTATTTTTTCTAACTCATGTTCTGGATATAATAACATTTTTAAGGAGGAGACTTTATTGCGCCGTCTATGCGTATGTCTACGTACAAATACCGCACCATAAATATATGCCTACATTTAATAAAAACTTTGTAAAGTGTAGTGTAGACACATGTAGTGTAGTGTAGTATTGGCGTTAAAAAACGGAAGGCCGGACGGCCACGATGGAGGAATCTTATATATACACATATACATGTGTCTAAATAATAGTAATGAATGAGTGTGTTAGCTCTATTAATATTATGTCAAGACAAGATCTGTATAAATGTACATGTACGATGTAGTATGTGTAAATGATAATGGACCATTCAAAGTTAGAAAAAAAATCAAACAAAAGCCACCACACCAGTGTCAGTAGAATCTGGATAGAAGGCCTCTGAAAAAACAGCGTGCAAAAAATATTTTAAGCGAAGTGATCATCATCATCACTAGCGTTCTGTAAAGCAATACATAAACTCGTGTTGTGTTATATTATCGTAACGTAACATTACAATTTAGTTTACCATTGGTTTTTGCACATACGTGATAAAAATCCTTTACAGGTGTAGTCACTGAAATATTAGCATTTTCTGCTAGGCAAAGAAACCGTGTCGGATGATATGAGTTTGATGATGACGATAATGTACCACGTAAAATAAGCAAAGGAAAATGACAACAGTGTCATGAATGCATTTTGTACCCGTGAGTACATACATCATCACCGTTTACTTTTTAAGCAAATATTATCTCCAATGCGAAAAATTGTACTGGTCGGGCTGATTGTTTGGTTGGTGATGATGTGACTAGGCGAGAAATAAATGTAGCAGACAGACACAACCCTATAAATTATAGAATTAGTAACAGCAACCAGCTACACAGTGTTAACCTGACTTTTCATCGGTATTTTTAGTTCCATGTTCCATCCCTTTACTCGCACTTTTTTATGCGGTTCTATCACCCTTGGAGATCACTCTTTCTCTGCCAAAATAACTATCCCATCGACAAAATAAATGGGCTTTTTAATTTTACATGTACCTGTGGGAAGATGGTAACTTTGATAATAATTTTCGTGGCATAACTATTTTTATCACCACTGGCAAAATTTTAACTGGAGATGAGAGAGGGAGAGAAAACAACACAAAAAAAAAAAAAAACATCAAAACAATTCGGCTTTTTTCATGTATACTCATCCCACCATCGTACTTACATGTAATAATCGTTTTATGATATTTCTCCTTTTAAAGAATGCTTAAAAACTCATTTGCAGTTTTTTGGTGCGCAGTTAAATACACTCATGATGACGATGATGACGATAGTGTTGATTGTTATTGTGCGGTGGTGGTAGAGTGTTCTGAGTCGGTTCTGTTATTGTTTCAAACCACGTTTTCAAATGATACTTGAAAGCTTTCAAAAAAATTAACTTTACCTGTTCGTTTGTAGCAAATCTGCTAAAATGTTTTCTGTACCTGCCTTAATCTATGAACATTGTGGCTTTGAACTTTTGTCATCATTGCGAGATTAATGATCATCGCATCAATCAAACAGTAAAGGTTCACTTTGCATGTCGGCTCATGGAAATTCCCAGGATCCCAGACCAGGCTTAGAAAGAATCATTACTGATCGATCACGATTCTATAAATCAAATTGAAAAAATCAATCAAAGCCTCCGTTGTTGCTACAATGAAAAATATCACAGCCCGCAAAGTAACTGACAAGTAGGCAATGCGGCTTTCGGATATGATCATGTGCCTATGTATCCATCCATATAAGCAGGCACTCAACTTGATTGTTACCTCTATGGGAAATTCGTTGCAGTATTCACGTAGGCCTAACGACAACAGATGTAGAGGAAGATGTAATTATGAGCGTGAATCATGCTGATGACATGACAAATAAAGGCAACGTAATAGTAAGCACTTATTGTACAAGTACATTATCCATACATTGTATCGTATGTGGCGTGCTAATGCTAATAACAAAAGCACACTCGCTCATGTGCAAATCTCCGTTGTAATGCAATTTCCACAGTCAAGTTCTTTGTCAAGTTCCATCCAACAAAAAAAATGTATGTAGCCAAGTGGCACAACAGCAATTTTTTTAGAGGAAAAAAATAATATGCCCAGACGCATTCAAAATAAATGTAGGTACATGCAGACGTCTTTTTATTTCTTCCACAACAATAAAGTGGTACTAGGAGAATAGGACAGTCGTCGTAACGATACAAAAAATGTATGGAGGAAGATGCCGTGTGATGATGACGATGATGAGGTAACGTTTCACTGGGCATAAAATTAGTAAAACCTTTTGTAGATGGATTTTGCAAATCTTCCTTTTCCCTGAGGCAATGTTGATAACAAAAAACTAAAGGACTGGTACTGGTACTAACTGGCGTATGCTTACATAATACGCTGGCAGTGCAGTCAGTTATACGAAAACAGCTAAAAAGTAACGTGTACGTATAACGATCTCTTGCCAGGTAAAAAAGCTTGTTTCAATTTTTCACGTACTACTACCTTGTCGTTTGCTAGTTTGAGCATCATCCATCGTTTCGTTTTCGAAGAACAACGCCAGACTGTAGTAACTTTGATGATGATGGTGATACATGTCCTGCTCCGCTGTTGTCTTTGTGATGAACAGCATCATCATCGTCATCATCATCATCAGCGCAACCAGCCAGCTTTATAAAGTGTAATTTCTTTTCGTTCGTGGTTTCTTATTCTGCTACTTCTTATAATGACCCTCATCGGGTTCGTTCACCCTTTCTAAGCGAACAGAGAAGACGAGCAGAAGCCAAAGCTGAATCTTCAAGCAAAGCAGGCAAGAAAGCAACCCCCGCCCCTATATTATTATTAAGATTCCCCACCAACAATGTTGGCTTTCTGGTCCAAAACTTTTTTCCTTCATTTTCTCACTCATCTTTTAGACTAGACTGCTTGTACATGGATAATGGACGTATACACGTACGTAGGCATTTAGTTTCTCGCTCACGAAACCACACGTTTTAACCAGAAATATCATCGTCTTCAGTGATATTTTCAGTGCTGCTCTGCTCAACAAACCCAGCACCAGGTACCAGCGAAAAATTATTCTGTATCGTCATGCAATAAAGGCATACCTTGTCGTTTTCTACCTACTTTTTATTAATCCTTTTCCACTGCTGCTGCTGCTGGTGGTAGGTAGTATTAATGCTGAGACTGGCTTGCATCAATAATGCAAACAACATCGTTGTGTGCAGCACTCACGTTATGTTGAAGCGAATGCATGGATTCCTGTAAATTCATTGAAAGGGGTGAATTCTTCAATTTTTGCTCCTCCTGGCTAGCTGTTCCACCTGTTGCACTGCACCCTTTTCCGTACCACACGTAACCATAGCTCAGCTCAACACTATTTCGCTTTTAGAACATATTTATTTACTACTACTCTTCGTGCTTTTTTTGGTATTTGGTGTTTGGTATGTGCATGCAACAAACGTTAAAGTGGTTCCATCCATAGCAAATCTCAACGCCTTCCTGTTGTATTTGCGCAGAGGTGTGCTCTTGTGAATCAAAAGAGCTGTAGTTTGCGGAGTATGTTAATATTATACCTGCTGCTTCTACGACAACTCCACATGTACGGAAAATTAATATATATGTATAAAGTACCTATATCTTACTTGTTACTAACAGACTCTCTGTTAGTATGTTTGTTTGTACCTCTACATAACTGATAATAAGAGAGACAATGGTATGAGAAAAACTCGACGGTATCCATGTCGCGTCGGGTCGGTCGACATCATCACTAAATTTTACTGCTATCCATCCATCCTTGGCTTAGGTAACTTACATGGTATTACATTTACGTCGGGTACATGTACAACTTTCTTTACGTTTTTACTGACAGTGGGCAGGCCACTTTGGTATTTGATGTGTTCTACTACCTCCACACTTGGTTCATTATTTTGCTCTATATTTAATATTGGCAGGACGATACGGTTTGGTTGTGGAACTGGTGTTTGTGGGCAGCATTGGAGAGCGCGCAAAAAGGCAGAAACGTTATTCTTTTGCCTGGGTGGAATTTGTCATGCTCGGGTGCTTTTAAATTTTTTATGTTGGACAGTTATGGTCGTCTCGAAACGCAGCAAAATACGTAGCGGATTAACAACAATTAATGTTTGAGATTTGAAAAAATACATGTTATTATACTGCGTAGATTTTCATGCAGATGTTTCTACAGTTCTTCCCCTCTGTGTTTGTACAGTTATCCAGTTTTATTATTGTCTGTGCATTTTTGCATATCAGCATAACATTCAGCATGAATTTGACTTTATAATTGGATACATTTAGGATACAGAACGTTTCCACTGGTGTGTGGGGTCTGCGCATCACCACCACTTACAACAGAGATTGGATGACGCATGAAAATCGACAGTGTCAAAAATTATAATAAGGTTTATTCTTTTGTTTTGCAAGCCATAAAATTCAAATAGCTTCAAATCCTGTCTTGGCGTCAAGAAAGTGACATTTCACTAGCATGGAGATAGAAGCACAACAACGTTAAATGGGGCGAGGTAATACTGTAGTATAGAAAACAGAAGCAATACCGAAGGTATGCAGCATTTAGAAACGAACGATGACTGCGAGTTTATTTTTCTCTGCAAAACTCTTGACAAATGCATGTAAACTCCGCGGGCAGTCTTAAAGGTTAAGCTAGAAAGTCGATCAATTTTAGCTATCCTCATCGTAAACCAGTTATACGGAATAATCAGGGAACAGGACAAGACAAGGATGGCTGGTTAAATCCCTGATTCAGTTGTTTTTGTACGAACCGAATACTTGCAAAACATAGTTAAATGTGACGATAATGCTATGATAAGATTATATTTTTGTAATATTTTCTGCACCATATGTTCATTAATTCAGTTTCAATTTCCTTCGTACGACCAGCCTAGAATTTTTTTTGCCATTTCAACATGTCCATCATCATCGTCATCATCAACATCATCATGAAAGACGTGTTGCAAGAGTGAATCGACAAGTTTTCGTTGAAAGCTTCACTCTCGGCGGCGGTTATTATCCTCGTGGAAAAAGTAACGGCTCTCTGCCATGTTTTCCTGGCATTTCAATGCTAAAGTGAAGAATTCCTTTACGTTTTTTGTAATAATATTATGGCCATTGACCATTTTGTAAAAATTCACTCGATATCTGACTGAACCTGAATATCTAGCTAGCCGCATTAAATAGAAACACTTAACTCGTAAATGATACACTTACATTGCGTTGCGTACATACTGCGCTATCGCTCTTTGCATGCAAATACGAGCTAAAACCAGGTGCACAACAAGCTACAAACGCCACTATCATCATGATCATCATCCAAGAAAATTACTATTTATTGATTCAGTTTTTCTATGTTTACTGGCTTAGCGGTGGTAATACTTGCATCTCTCGCTCTCTTTGCAAAACGTAACACCAAAGCTGTATGGCTTCTATCACATATCCACTCAGACTTTCATTAGCGTGCAGTCAAAGGATGGCCAAAATTACTAGGAAAAAGGTGTTTGGGAACGATGAACTAAAAGTGTATAAATGCCAGATGAACTAGCTGGATTAGCATAAAACTTGCTGGACTGGCGAACGTTTTTCACCAGCTACTATTATTGCCAGGGTAAAATAATAAATAATATGAACCAGTACCAGTAGTAGTAGTCTGTCTCAGCCTGCTAGTACTACTGTGATTGTAATTATTATAATTATCATATCACCGCTACAGAAATATGTACCAGTCTGAACAAGGCTGACTAACTGCATTTTTCCATGTGATTCTAGTGACGATAAAGCAACAGTGTGTGTGTGATGATAATGATGATAGCAGTGTTATGCCACTAAATATATCTGTTCATCAACAAAAACTTTGTCATCACATCACAACATCCATTCTGTGTAGATTCTTTGTGATGTTACTGCATTATTTATTTATTTATTGTTATTACGTTACGTATTATACAAAAAATGTTGGGAGGAGATAACAATAGATTGTATCTATTGATGAAATCCTAACAACGGAAATGAAATACAAAGGTTTTTACCTGGCTGGAACTGTACAACAGGTATGCCACTCCATTCCATGCAATAAAGCGTCACACCACACCTGAGATTTGTGGTGATTGAATCTGAATCCTCCTCATTGATAAAAAAAATTCAAGCTCAACACTAGACGTAGTAGGCATGCATGTTCTACCACTTGTACTGTCGAATTGAATATTAGGGTATATTTTTCTGTCTAGTTTACCCTGGTCATTAGCATTTCGAATAAATGACAAAAAAAAACTATAAAAACATACCACGTTCGTGCATCTGTGCATGCATAAAATATATTTTTTGTGCTCCTTTTGCAGAATACACCGGGAGATTTTACTATCAGAGAAGGTTATACACGTATCATGTACATTTACATACAAAACATATTATTGTTACTACAACTGGCGTCACATGAAATCATTTGAATTCTGAATTCTAGGTTAAGTAATAAACCCAACTTTACCTGCTTGTCGGTGGTATTGACAAGTTATCATCACCCTACATCCTGACCGATGCGGTGACGAGCAGTAGAAAAATATGTAGGCCACTACCGATGGGTCTAGTATCAGTGCCAATTCTTTGAAAAATAACTAGTACTTAGTTAACCATTGCTATTAATAGTGTCTTCAATGACTAAACAGGGTTTTCGAGAAATGATGTTTGAAACTAGTTCATTTCCTCACTTAGTCTTTTTTGTATTTGGTCTCTTGTCGTTTTGATCATTTGATCAAAACACTTTTTTTTAAATGGGCAGAAGCTATGGATTTGGTAATGGTAATCCATACACTCGTGTTCAACGATAGCATCCATAGTCTCGTGGCATTTTACGCAGAAGTTTTTTTTACAGTACTCTGCCATCTCATTTCCATTGTTCTGAAAAAATCAAATTCAGAAAAGAGGGCAACGACCTATCTTCTATTGAAATATTCCATCAGTATTGATGTTGTTATTGATAAAGTTCATAATATGATATCAGTTAATGTCACAATATGGTTTGAACTAGGAACCTTATAATGGTAATTTATTATTCGTTTGTGCTGGTACGGTCATTGATATGCCCACGTGGATACCTAGACGGTCAGTACGATTTGCGAGGAAAAAAAAATATACTGACCATGAGTTGTTTTCCATCATACAAATTTGACAAAACTAGTGCTTTTTAATTGCTTTTCGTAATGGATGAGTGAATTATTTTTCTAATTTTGGCAATGAGCATTTCATTGCTGATGGCGCTAGACGAAAACAACTCAACTGGAAGTCGTAATCGTAAACACTTTTTTATTTGCATCTACGCTTACTCATTTTCGTTTCACACATTTTAAAGTTCCCCCGTAAACCGACTCAAATTCGACGATGATGGTGATGGATACAATAATAGTAATAATTGCGCTATAAAGGTATCTCTAAAAATATTTTGGCACAAAATACGGGCATAAACGGGTGGACATATATTTCGGCTTTTTTCATTATGCGTTGTTTGTTACCTTCCAACAAAGGGCAAATTTCATGATGTTGCCTTGATTTTTTTTCTCTTGGGATGTTGCACCAACACTAAAAATCACGAAGCAGACCATTAAAGTCGCACGGCCATAAGGGAAGACGGTGTAATCAGACGCGAAGCAGAAAGAGTATGTAATGGCCAGTGAATCATACTTGAATCATGCGAGTAAAAACAACTACCATGTAGTAAATTATTTATTTCAAAAGTTTAAGTCTTTTGCTTAGATTTTATGTGTCGGAAAAGGATATGCGTCTTTATTTTGTTTATTTTTCGGGTTTCATGAATAATGCGAGCCATTAAACTTTTTGTTGTTTACTTGAGTAAACACTCGAAAAATATGGTTTCGATACACTGGAATAGAAACAAAGGAAATAGCAATAAAGTATACTAGACTCTTTTTATAAAGTTCACATACAACTGTGCATAGTTTTCAATTTTTTCGTTAGCTTTGTAGCAATGACTAGGATCATGTTTTTCAAAAAAATATTTTCTTAAGTTTCTAGTGTTAACATGTGAGCTGTAATTTAAGCAATTTCTTCTTTCCATTAGCTCACCGTCGGACAATTTTTCCCATTCATTGTCTGTGAAAATACTCTTGGGCAGAACCTCACTACAATGACCTAAGCCAAGGCATGTGTATTTGCAATTCTAGTAACATGAAAGTAATGATGATGTTTTAATTGTGTTCGTTTGCATGTTGCGTGAAGCGGTCATTGCATGCCATATGTATATATTTTCGTTTGCCTGGAAATTCATGCAAAATTGGCTTGTAGTTTTTTTAAAATTGCTTGCGTGAATTATGATTATACAATCGCTGTTAATTTACCGTGAGAGATGAAGACTACTGGAGTGAAATGAACTGAAACATTTATTGAACTTTTCACTTGACCTGTGCGCGCTTTTTCATATATTTTGGTAACAATGTCAAATGAATGCCATTTACAACATAACAAATAAACAAAATATTTCAGGTGCATAAAATATATCCATGTGTTGCCATTTTTGTCATGTCTAATGTTCCCACTGTCCTAACCGAGCCTATATATTAGACGTATTACTGATGTTATTACATGTTTGTTTGAATTGTAGATACCGATGGTAAAGGAAGAAGAGGCGATAGTTCGATTTTAAAAACTGATCCGATAGCTGCACTTCGACCATCCGTGATTCAACGAGCACCAGCTCCAAAATCTCCTAATCCTGCGTCCCCTTTGCCACCGGAGCAAGATGCCCCACTGGATTTCAGTCAAAGGTTAGTAGATGACCTTAAAATGAGTTAAATTTGTTTAGTCTTGATTTGAAGTATAGTAAAATGCAAGTTGAAATTGAACCTTTTCAACGGCTGTAGGTTTCATTGGCATAGAAAATACAGGGATGTAGTATTAATGAGATTTATTGTGCAACTTAATTCTACAGCGCCACAGCAATTGGTGGAACAACAGGCCCTGAACCTTCAGATTATGAAGGAAATGGCCCCCCTCGAGGAGGACGAATGCAAGGAGGTGTCTCTTCCGGAGGGCAAGGTAGTAAAAGCGGTGATGGTGAAGGAATGGCATCGGGTGGACTCAACAATAACACAAATGACCCTCCAGCATGCCACAACAATGGCAATAATAACATGTCTGATCAAATGAGTGGTGGTACTGGGGTTTACCGACTAGCATCTGACCCTCTTCCACCTGTGCATAGCCTAGGACTTGGGGTAAATTTTGGTTCGAACAGCGGAAACGCAGGTGGACTTGGTGGAAGTTTCCTTAGTCGATATGATCCTCGCCAGACGGAAGCTCTACTTGACGTTTGTGTAGGCGGGGGAGGAGGAGGGCACTTAGGTAACGATCCGCTGCTACTCCCCCTCCCGAGTCCTGAGTCATTGTTGGAGTTAGCAGAGTTATACCGTGACGACCCACCAGCCCATGACGTTGAAACGCCCCAACCAGAGCCCCCACCACTTCTTGCCCCACTTACTCCAATGGAACCGTCTGTAAACCCCAATCAAGATCATTGCCGAGGGCAAGATGTTAAATTTGATGTCAATAGTAGATCTAATGGAGTGTCTTCTCAATTTGGAAACCGAAACTCGACCGTAAATAGTCTTCTGGACAATCACATACAAGGTAATTTACACTGTCATGTTCATCCTATGGACGTTTCACTTACAATATGCGCATAACTGATTTCATCAACATAACTGATCATAGTGGAAGCAACTCAAAAACACACGCATTCGTTATCAAAACTCACGGTTCGTTTTAATATATTTTTCAACAGGTCGTCAACCATTCGTTCAGCAACCATCGAATGACTTTTTCAATTTCGGAAATTTCAACTTCTCGGACGAATTTAATGCGGCTTTGGACAACCAACTGAGTCTTAACACCTCACTTCTATCAGCACCGGTAGTGTCCAGTTCCTCATCCATCGTTCCCTTGGGTCATTGCTCGTCACAACAAATGGTAAATTCCATTGTTGGGCTTCCATCTCTTCCTATATCATCTCCCGCCCAAGTTTCCTTACTATCCCCTCCCTCCTACACAAATGACTCTGTAGACTCCCCTCCTGGTACCCCGTTTACACCCATTACTGACCATGGCACCCCTGGTACTTCTCCATCATTTTATGGAATAGCACACAGTCCAGGCTCGAGCAGCGGCGTTAGCCAGGCACGTCACAGAAGACATTCTTCTGGTTCATCCGTCAATGATATTTCCGGCATTCCATCCCTTCAAGTCAGGGTCAACGTTCTACAACAACGGGTTAGCAACCTGATGTTTCTCTTTTCTAGACCCAACACTGCAGAACCAAAAAATCTAAAGCCAAACAAATATTAAGAAAAACTACATAGTCCTTCCTTCCTTTTACCTTGTCTTATCCCCTTTCAGAATCCATTCACACATTACCCCACCACCATATATTTATTGCCCAACTTCATCATTTTTTGAATTTTAGTTTCATTTTCACTTGCTTATGCGCTCACAGCAATTTCTACGCATTCTGTCGCTTCCACTGACGTCTTTTAACAGTCAGCTAAGCTGACCAGTGGCCTCTCTGCACAAAATCTTTGTACTGCTGTTTATTTGTGTCTATAAAAAATTTTCTAACGATGCGCTGTTTCTATTAACACACAGCTTGGTATGACAAACGATGCACAAGTTGAATTTGTCAACGGAGGTCATGGAATAAAAAATCCCCTCGCGTCAAGGTCCCCTGAGCGATCGCCTCACTCCTCAACAGAAAATGAAAAACCCGGAAGTCATCATGCTGACTCATCCGACTGCGGCGCAGAAAGCCCTCGACCAAGTAGCTCCACCTCAGGAAGTGGAAAACTCAGCTGTCGGATTTGTGGCAAAGCATTCAGTCTCCAAAGACTGCTTAATAGACATCTCAAATGCCACTCTGATGTTAAGCGCTACTTGTGCACCTTCTGTGGTAAAGGTTTCAACGACACCTTTGACCTCAAACGTCACACGCGAACTCATACAGGTAAGTGGTTTGACGATTTCTCTCCTTTGTTTCCACGCAATTATTGGCATTACCTTCGATAAACACCTTTACTAGTTGCATCATCGCACTCGGCTGATTATAAGAAACGTCAAATTAGCCAACCCATTCATTACGTTTCTTTTCTTGCTTTCTTATTCTCTTAAATACCTCTCCCATTGATTCAATTTTTATACTTGAAAGCAGTATTTAGATATCATATCCTACAGTTATGTTTACAATTATGTCACAGAAAATGAAATGAAATGAAAATGGCAGGTTTCCCTTTTTCACATACACAGGATTAATTATTTGGAGAAACTGATTAAAAAAGTTTAAAATAGAAAACATTTTAAAGATCACCTGCATAATATATATACCTTAATTCACCGTATTGTACAGACGCAACACATGGTAAACTGTTTGTGAGTTGTTGCTGTCGACTTACGAAAACGCAACATCCATGTATTATTGTACAAAACTGGAGTCGCTTTTCGCAGTAGGAAGAAGATGCTTGTAAAATCTACTAATTAATCAGTTTCATCCATCCATTTATAATTTTCAATGATTAGTGTGACATTATTAAAGCTTGGAAACGCTAACAAACACTATCGAGCATAGCAGCAATTTGCATGAAATAATTTTGAAACTATAAACAAAACGTTAAAGTCATTAAGATATTCGAAACCTGAAAAAACTTTATTACCCCGCAGCATTTAGGATTGCATACAGTAACTTAGGAAAAAGAACTCCAGTAAAGAAATTTAATGATAACAAATGAATATTACTACAATCAAGTGCATTTAATTTTTTCCAGTAACAATGGATAATTCATGTCACTGGAGGATTTACAATGGGAAGGCAATCAACCAAGAAATATACATTTTTATATATAAGAAGTTAATAACAATCAGTCTGGAATTGAGAGAATCTAATGTCAATCAGTTTTTTCGTAATATTGATAATATACGCAAAATAATATTTATATAATACAAATAAACAAAGATTTAATATTATTACCAATCGTTAAAAAACAAACAAACAAACAACGCGCACACTATGCTTCCGTTCCATGTCAACGAGTTGAAAGGAAAAGTGATAATGAATTTATATAGTTACTAAACTGACGAGAATAGTTAGCTCTTCAAGTATTATTATTATTGAGATAGACTTAAGACACGTAAATAGATGTAAGTACTTTAGTGTACACACTTTTGTAAGGAATCATAGAATGCGAAAAAAAAACAAAGTATAAAAGCAAACATTTTACATATTTGCATCCATACACACAATCATGTAGATATATTATGTATTTCAAAACATTCTGTTTTCGGCCGTCGTCACAGAAACTGCTGTTGTTGTTTTATCATAATGTAATATTTCAATGCTTCCCTGAAACGCCATCCGGGTCAGAAGGTCAACTTAAATACGTATATACTGCTGACAACGTGTAAAACGATACTAAGACAAACACAGAGATAATATGCAACAAAATTATCGGAAAGAAACTTATATACTGTTGGCATTTTTTCTTGTTTTTGATGTGACATTGACGAGCCTAGAAATTCTATTTGAGCATCTCAAAAAAATGAATTTCCTCTTAATCGTTTTTGTGTGGATGACTCAAAGCAACAAACATAATAAGTAAATAAATACATAAATATATGAATGGTAAGGTAACACATACCTAGCTCTAACCAAGAGTTTTATATTGCGTGCTATTAGATAATTAATTAGTTATTTTACAATCCACATACCTAATATACTTTGTACTTTATTATAATAACATAAATTTATTGCTACTACAAAATACAATTATGCTAATAATTACTGTTGTTGATTTGACTAGGATACTGATCATTGCTGCTATTGTCACTACCATCCAGTAGCATAAACAATAAGTTGGTACCTTTGTAATCGCACACACATATAAAAATAAGCCTGCGTAGAAAGAATGTACATTGTAAATTAATTATTGCTACTATAATATATGTATGTTGTGTGTACTGCATATTTTTAGATGTAAGCTAAACAATAAAAGGAATTAACAATTTTGTCATCATTATTTCATACAACCAGTTGACAATACAGTAATGGTAAATTTTAAAATTTATAAAAATGGAAAACTTCAAAGTGTAAGTAAAACACAAGACAGGACGAAAGAGATAGAGCGTTTTTTCTATGCTAACTTTCTATTATATCAGCACATTTTAAATATATATATAATAAATACTTACCTATAACAATAAGGCTGCACATGCAGGTGACCTTGTGTGTACTTATTGATTTTTGAGAAACAATAAAACATGTATAAAGACAAGATGGAGATGAGAAAGGAGAGAAAGGAGTTGGGGTTACAAATTGTGAGATATATTTCTTTTCTGGTCGATGTAAAAGGGGATTGACTGATGATCTTTCATTATAATTATTATTATTATGATACTATTATTATATATTATGTATTATGTAACAGGTAATGTAATCGTTTCGTACGCGTTTCAAAGTAAGTTTATAGGTAGTTGACAGTTGAGTTTTTTTTTTGATGTTCTCTCCCGTTGTCCGTTTGTATTTCGTAGAAGAGTAGACCCACAATTCATTGTATGTTGTTATTATTATTATCATTATTGCTACACTACTACCTTATTTGCTACTACGCACATAATATTTTTTACATCATCCTGATTATACAGCATACGAAGGAATAATATTCTTCAGCAGTTTACATAAATGCGTTACACACATTAAAATTTAGTGATTCGCCATTTCACCACTCATTCACTCGATGTCCGTGAAAATTATAAATACCTTGATGTGTACACGAAGACAACGAAGTGCAGTTGTAAGATAACAAGATCTAAAAAATGTGCATTTTATTAAAAAATTACAACAAATCAATTCTATTACCGCACTTGTAGTAAAATGGATTGTAAAAAGTAGAGTAATAGGAGTAGTAATGGCAGATCTACACAATTTGTATCGTTATTTTGCACCAAAAATATCATTGCATTCAGCGTTTTTTACTTAAAAAAGGTGATTCTATAAATGGAAGCGTTTCCTTTTTGTTGTTTTTTGTTATTGTAATAGTTTTTATTGTTATCATTATAATTTTATTATTGTTATTATAAAGGTAATAGTGATGATGAACATGATCTATATAATTTTTGTGTGTGAGAGTATATTATGTAGTACACTAAAAATCTGTTGATATTGTTGAAACGGTTGAAAAATAAAAGATCTTGAACACTTGTAGCGTGGAGATAAAAAAAGGTTTTCCTGTCCTGTTTTCTATAAATTATTAAAATTAGCACCATGAAGCAATAACAATCACGTTGCACCTTCGTCGTCATTAGCGGAGACAGATGTTCTCACTAATAAATTGTCGTTGTCTGCTCATCTTATTACATTATTCTTGTAAACATTTATAAAAATGAATGGAGAAGCTTCGCAACCCCCCAACGTCATGAAAAATCTTATGAATAGCCCAGCGCAACGACATAGGTTGTAATAGAAAGAATAAGCAAGAAAGGTGGTTGAGTTGAAAGCATAAATATGTTTACAACGGACGCTCGTACGAAAATGGCAAGCAGTAATTATACCGATTTCGAGAACACATGCATGGACGCAGAACATTCAACCATTCAATTCATCACCAACAATACTCAAAATATATCGACTACCTGACCTAGAATTTATTGATTATATTTGCATAAATCCAACTATGAGGAACAATTTGGTGGCATCTCAAGGTTACCTACATGCATGCAAACACGAAAAAAATGGAAAGACTTACACATTAAATACTTTTCTCCACTATTCACATTCAACATCTGCCAACATCTTGCACGGGGTGCCTGCTGTAATTTCGTGCCTCATATTAACTAACATCTAACGACAGTTCTTCTAAATGTCCACAGAATTTTTTCAAACTGTGGACGAGCTCCAGTTCCGACTGAACTACATGTAGCCGGTTGCTAGTTAGATACGTATTCATTATTATTATTAGCAAACGGCTGAAGGGTAAATTTATTTACTTTTAACCGCCTTTTTATGCACATATCAATGGCTAGTAATTTTGAAAAGTAAGTAAATATTGTAACAGACAACCAAACTTGCACTGCCATTGCATCTTTTCACAATTTTGTCTGTCATCTGCCACATAAAAAGTTATTCCAGTCGGCTTGACTGGACTGTCGTCTTTAATACAGGATTTGTGGAGAAAAATTCGTTATCTTCTTGAGAGAAGATAATTACAAGTGTATATACGTTCGTGAATCAGCTTTACTACTTGAACACCTGTCATTCCACTGACACTGAATGCTCTCTTATTGTTACTGGACCCTAAAGGAACAGATGAACAGGGAAGCAAGCATGCGCGTGTTAAAAGTAAAAAAGCTCTGATGTCTTTGCCACTTTAACAGTCGCTCAATTGAAGGTCTAGGTCTCGAAGATAAAATGGCAAGACAGTCATGGCCCTTCCTTCTATTGTTTAGTTACGTAACAGAATAATATTAGCTTTTGGTTTGAAACAGTGGTCATATCAATATGTAAATCAACCAAAACATGTTGCCGTTCAAAATTTTCACGCCACATGTACAATAGGCAACTCCGGTGTCTGGAGAAGCTGCAAAGGGTTACTTCTCGCTGGTTTTCTTCGCATGCAATGTTGTTATTCCTCTATCAACTCAAATAATAATGTAATTTTCTAGGAAGCAGAACAGGTAATAGAATAAGTTCAACGTCTGCCGTATTTTCAGGATCAAGTCCAGGGTCAATGCTAAACTTCAACCCCTTTGGTATATCTACAAATATTATTCTGTCCATGAAATTTTTTTTATCCTCCTGTTGCCATTATTACACATACCAATTCAAACCTATGCACGGTTTCTCTGCCTAATAATAATGATAATTTAAGTATCTGTCAGTAAAATTTACATTTTCCAGTTTACGTATCAGTAGCTGCTGTAAGATATTCATGACCAAAAAAATCTCCAAGTAGTGAAGCCCTTCAGGGTCGCCACGCAAGAGAATTAAAAAGCCTTTTTCCTATCCAGGAGAAAAGAGTTTTTTAATCTGTCTAGAATTTTGGTAGAAGATAGAAAAGCTGATCGAATAGGAGATGTATCATTATCCTATTGAGTAAGTCGATGATTATCATCGTAGGGCATATTATCAGTATGCATAAGTACAGACAGGTAACTTTTTTATGAAAATGAATGCTGATGATACAAAACATCTGCATAAAAGGATCTGATCAGATAAGGCAAGGTGTTTCGACTCGTAGGCACAGACAATGTTTATATTGTGTATTATTCATAATAGCACTGTACACATTGTGAAACAAGATGCATGCCTTAAAAACTGTTTCTGGGGAGCCACCGCAGCACTATTATTCATCTCCCTATTATCAGAGGGACTGATAGATTTATACAGGAAAAGAGAAAAAACGGAGTGCATATCACCATAATACTCTTCTGTAGAGTACACTTATTATTATGTAAGGTGTGCATTAAAATATCCAGACACCTCAACACACAACCGACTCATCATCATCGTCACAATCACCATTGAACCATGAATATATTTCGAGATCGCAAGGAGGTACGCGAAGGTGAACGGTAATCAAATGATCATCTTCCAGAAGACGACGCAGCGCTGCTGTTGCCTAAATAGTTTATTATTATGTTGATAAGGAGAAAAACGAACAAGGGAAGGAAGTAACAAAGAGTATAGGCCAGTTGAGTGTTAGTGTTGTGTAACACCGCAACAACAGACGGTAGTAGCCGAGTTGTAAATACATGACATGAGGAACAGGAACTGTTAGAATCAGAATAACTTTGAGACTCGAAAGATCATGACGCACGTACACGACACACAAGAGTATAATAATGTGTCCCAAAAATTACATTCTTATACACAAAAGTAAAATGTTTTATAATATGTAATCATTAAATGAGTAAAAAATACATGCCCATATACTTATAAAGCACATGGGTATAATCGAAAAATTTGGTTATGCATAAACAGATAAAAAGGGAAGAAAGGTTTTTCTTTGAAATAAACAGAGATGGTTACAGAAGTTGCCGAATAAAAAATCCTGTCCGCCCGCATTGCCGCACAGCAGCAGCTTAAAAATGGAATATCCAATGCCAAGGTCGACTTTTAACCTGATCTCCGAACAACACCTGTCCTTTTTCAAGACAGCTCTTCCCTCTCCCTTCTACTAACCGACTATTTACATCCTTTTCTCTGCCTGGAGACTAGCTGGTGCTGCTGGACAAAACACGCATTCAACTGACTTGTTCTCTTGTGTTGCTTTCGACGATGGTGGTGATGGTCTGCCGGGCACATTTTCAAGTTCATCTTTTTTTACTTTCTATGTTCAAGGTGGCTGGTGACGGTGCTGATCGTGCGTTTTACATGCGTGCATGTGCTGCTGAAATCTTGAATGCTAATTCATAGGAGCAGGCATGCAAGCATGCTGTCGAATCATTTTGTATAAATTTTCCAGACATGACATAAATAACATGGCACTGGGAGTACGTTTATTGTTATTATAAAAATGGCCAAAAACCTTTGTGTTGTGTTTTCCTATCATAACCATAACATCTGGACACTAGCTGACGTTTTTTTCAGGCTCGGTTAATGAGATCTCGGCAGTAATTGTGCTACTTTCAGGAACCACTTCAGTTACTCATTCAAATAGAGAAAGTACGATGCAATCATTGTACCGATTGGATGAGAACGATGAAATGCCCATTTTTTTGATTTTTAATGAGCGCAACGGCGAATTGTTTGGTTGGTCATCGTGTTACTAGATTATCAAGAGGTCTGACCAGAAACAAAAAAGATTGTTGGTCGGGTACGGTTCGGTTGTGAAATGGTATGTCAAAATTTGAAGTTATGAATGACACACTCCTGAGGCGTTTATGGAATATATAAACAAACACTATTAACCTTTTTATAAGAAATTTAGCATGTCAACATATCAAAAAATAAATACAGTTTATTTTGTACTTCTTGTAAATAATATTCCATTATACTACACTGAATTGAACACAAATTACGATTTTGATCCCGCTTCGGGTTATTGTATCTCATTATAAGAGTTCCGGCAAAAATACCAACGTGATTATTTTAAATCAACTATATATTTTGCACTTTAATATTGTTTTCAAACATGCTGGTATCGTTTATATAGAAAATGTACATATTTCTGTACAAATTTTGGTTTTTAGAAACCCTAAGTTTACATTCGGGAAAAACAATTTGAAAATAGAACATTGTACACCATTAAATTCTATTAAAGATGTAAAACTAATCAATCAAAAGGTTTCACGGTCTGGATGTAACTGATTCAACAATTAGCATTATTCACTAATACAATCTCATGTCAATGTCAATACACACGAAATTATCACGAAAAACATTTATATCCATTATGTCGCAAAATGTTTCAAGTTTGAAGTTGCTAACCTTCAACTGAGAGAGTGCTACGCTTTAACTTTTTTGCAACTAATCTACATATTAACTAATTGTTATTAAATTGAGCACATGGAAGCTTCTTGTGCTGCGTTGAATATATTGGTGACTTGGTGACTAGTAGATCAACAAATACGTGCGATACAGGATACAGCAGTACTAAATGTAATAAAAGTCTGGTAAACCGTAAAGTAGACACATCTATTCAGTATTCGCGTTAAAGTCAGCCAAACTATCCAGTATAACTGATTAGCTATGTCAAATGTCATAAAGCTGAATGGTGATGGATTGAAGTTTGACCCCACCTGTAGGCCACAGTTGCACACCAATAAAGTTCAAACTTGGTATACTTATACAAGTACCTATATAGTACATATGTGTACTAAATTTGATCCATGGTTGTTATGTTACAAGTGAAATACATAAAAAGGCGTCTTGCTACTACCCCAAAGAGGTGTCACCGAGATGTCATGCTGACATATGTTGTAGCCCTTGTCACTGATAGTCAATTTGAAACCCCCCCCCCACCTCAAACAGATTTACCTTTTCAAAATTATGAGCGAAACAATTTTTAAGGTTTGACCACCCATTTTACTCCAAGGGGTTGACCCCAAAACGCCCATCTTTGAACTAATCCGAGCTATTGATCATACTTGTACAATTGGCGAAAATAGAATTTCAAAATTTATTACCCTTCAAGAGTTATCGTGTTTACCGCGGACGTACGTACTTATTGTGCCGAGGAAAAATCACATGAAATTTACCTAAATAACGTTGCCATGTTTCCCATCTTATTTTAAACTATTATGGCGTTAAATGAAAATACAGAATGAAAAAGTTTATTCGGTCCTTTTAGTTGTTACATTGCTTAACTCTCACTTCATTACCTACATCAAAATTACGACGCCGAATATTTTAAGAAAGAAAACGCTCACTTCGCCCCAGTTTTTGACTTGCTGGAGAACTGGATATTCTGCCCTTTTCCAGCATGAAATAAAACTCCTATGCTTGTGCAAAACCTACTGCTTTGTCCTGTGAAACTTTTGGATAAAGAGTGAAGAATATGAAGGAAATTGCAGCCTTCCAAGCCATTCGTTTTCTCTAACTAATAGAATCGCCAACATGGTTAGGAAAAACTGCCAAGACTCATTCGTTAGACGCAAGCTTTTTCAAGTTTGTACAATACTTTTGCCAATAGACAAGGGTAAGCGTGATATTGTTATTTGAAGTACAGAAATATTAGATTTACACTGTGACTTATAAATTGTACTAGTGCAATACTGATCATATTTTTTAATTGTAAGTAAATATTTTAATTTAAATTAGTTTACAAAAATTTGTAAGTAGTCAGCAGCTCTTCTTTTCTCTACCGGAGATATGTAAACCACGACGATAAGGCGTGAATATCTTTCCCAGGGATGCACGGTTTCGATTTAAAATTTAAACCGGGCCGATAACCGACGCCGGTTGCGGTTTTAACCAAAAACGAAACTTTCTGTTTTGGTACTATGAAAGTGAAGGTGTTTGGTCAAAATATATTAATTTTTAATAATTCTAATAATTAATAATATTAATTAAATAATAATAATAGTTAAAAAGGTTAATAAAATATTATCAACGATATTCCAACCAGATGCAAAAATATAGATACGACACAGTACACAAGGTACTTTTTGCTATGATGTGCATGAATAAAACCGAAAGAAAAGCCAGGAAATATTTACATGAGTCAGTATTTTACAAAAATACCTCATTAACAAGAAAATGAAATCGAAAACTGAATCGAAACCGGTCCAGAAACCCGTGCAAAAACCGAACCGGGGCATCCCTAAGCGAGAGTTAATTACAGATAATTACTGAAGAAATGTTATAACAACTAATTATGACCATCAACTACCAAACCACCGGTAGTTTTCACGTCCTTACTAGGCTCATGAAGATTCGAGAAAACCTAGGCGACATTGTACATTAATATTAGTTTCTGGTGAGTAAACTATATAAATATCATAGATGCATAGCGTGTTGTGCCGCGTAGATTTGATAAAAGTTGACTATCGATATAGACATACATACAACTCAATACTGGGAAGTTGTTATAATTTTCTACATTGTCATTGGATTTTAGAAGAATTATTATACATGAATCTGAAATGCAACAAATTGTGTAAGTGTAACAAAGAACTAAAAGAAGAAGTAATACGTAACTAGAAGTTATCACAGGGTGCTTATTATGGACTTATAGCAGGATTGCCACAATGTATTCTACGGCATCTCGTATTACCGCGGAGAACCTTTGGCAAGTGATACGGTAAAAGTTGCTTCACTCTTTGACAGAGGGAGTCTGCTATGATATATCGTGAAATTTCTTTGTTCTGGTTTGTTGCAATGTTCAAAAACTTTTATATCATATATGCAGTATCTAATTAACTCTTTGGTCTCAATATTCATTGTTTCTGGATTACTCCGAGTTTGATGACTGAGGGAGGAGGGAGGGACTAATAAAATTATACAAAATCTACAGAAAAATTACGTTGTAAATATAGCAATTAAGAAACAAGCAGAACATATTTCAGCACTACATTGGAAAGGTGTACAGCAACATCAACATAGCTACTATTTGAATTTATTTCATTTTACATAGTTCGATTTTAAACATGTAGAAAATTAAATGGGAACGCAGTAGTGATAAATATCCGACCAGCACGCACGAAAAAAAGTGACATAACCTTCTACAGTTTTGGTCAGTGACTAGAGTACATAAATGGAAGTAAGAAAACGTATTCGTTCAAAATTTAAATGGGATTTTGCTAGATGACTTATCTTATCATACGATTTTGGAACAAAGGTCTGAACCAAAACGAAACCACCGAGAACCGAAACTACGAAATGAAGCGCGAGCGCGAAATTGATGTACTGGTATAAAATGAGCCGTTGTATAAAATACTATATACATTCTCTTAAAGTAAATTTATAATTATAAATAAATAGTGCAGTGAAAAATGCTTTTATTTGTTTCGAATTCAATTTAATTTTACAGGCGAGTCCGAGTATTCTTCTCTCTGAAGAATCCGATTCTATTTGACTTTTTTATTTTACAAACAGCTTATTTTTTAGCATCAAATGTAAAACCAACTTTCACTTATGGAAACAAAAAATAACAAAACTTTGAGATTATGTACGCAGGATTTTCTAATACAATTATTATATGCAGTAGTCAAATCACATTCTGATTCCCACAACAACACTGACAATAACTGTACAAATATGTAAATATTTACTACTTGTTCTTCATTTATTAATAATAAATCATAATGTAGCAATTCAACATGTTACAACGGACACATAATCTGAAACAGATTTAACACTAAACAATTGTCACTATAACAATACTGAATACAAGAAATTAGCAGTTTACAAGTTTACAACGTTTATTTTCCTGAGAACAATTTTATGTCAGGGTATAATGAAACTAATTTTTGGGTTTAATTAATTTAAGTAATCAACATTCTTAATGTTTATCCAGTGTTGCTGACACTATTTACATTCGTATAAATACTTTCAATCACATTTTTATGACATTTAACAACACAAATCACAAGACTAGTTGCGTGCATTGAACACTTTTATATATTTTAAATGATACTGAAACTAACACGTTTCTTTGTAACATTCCACATTTAGCAAATTTTGAATTTTGTACGCCTTTAGAATATAATTGTGCGTAAGTCAGCATAAGCAACTATCGGTTGAAATTTTTGTTTATTCAATAACGAGCTTCAAGTAGTCAACGTTAAAGACATCGTCCTGTTATGGTATACGAGAAAACAAAACATTAAACGTTCTTCCGATTTTTATTTTTTTAAATTTTCTTCATGTTTTTGGGGAATGTAATCTAACCAATTTCCAAACTATATTGGATATCCTACGACAATAGTTGAGGCTTTCAAAGTGTTGTCAGGGCATCATCAAAAACAAAATATTTGAAGATCAATTTAAAAAAATTAATCAATCTCTGGCATTTTTCGTTCTAAATCATTTATTAACTAGATACTAGTGTTCACCAATTATTTAAAATTTACAAGATGCAGAGGGCGTTTCACTGTTACACCAAACCTTTTTTAAAGGGTAATACAGTACTGTACTTACTGTTGAAAATCGTGTGTGTACTACTGATGTTTGTTTATTATATAAAGGTCGTCATCGTCATGTTGTATCTGTGTTACGGTAGTACGATACAATAATAATAATAATACACATCTTAAGTTGCGTAGCCACTACTGACAGGTAAAGTTGACACACTTTTACATATATATTATTTTTTTAAATTTCTTATAACACTCGAAGGTAAATTTCGACAGTAAAACAGTACTTGGTTTTCACTTAAGAATATAATTTAGTCTTCTGATTTACAATAAATATTGTATTTTTCAAACGGACATAACTACAAAGTATTTTATAAATGCACTAATTACTCAGTTTAGTTACAAAAGAATCCTTTGAAAATTGAAGTTCAAACTTGATTTTATACTATTTTTATATAATGTACATTTTACTCTCAATAAACCCTTAGTCAGCGATATTTGTGGAGATTTCTTTTTAAATATCATATGACATATTTATCATTAGAATATTATGTGTATGTATATACATTCATAATATACAGACCATAATGGTACTTATAGTTTCAGATGTTTCCCAGCGAAATTAAATGTCTTCATAAAGGAAGTATTGGAATAGTCTAGAAAATGTAATTATTAATTGTAATTTTTATTCTGTAAAGACGTTCTCAGAAAAGAGTTTTAGCGCTGAGCCCATAACCCGACGAAATCGGTGACGGATTTGGTGTCAACATGAGCGGAGTAAAAGCATGTGTGGAGGGAATAACCGGAGATTTACACGGAGACTGATTTCCTCTGGGCGATGGAGAAGATACAAGACCAGTGTTCACTCCACCTCCTCCACTACAGTGATGGAGTTTGTTTACTGTACGTACAGCATAGGTAATGAGCAATTCCCATCGGATGGAACATCCATGTAACGGTACCATAAAAAATACAGAAAGACATATACACAAAACACATTAGGTCGTAGCTATCATTCATTTGCTCTTTTTTGATAAAATCAATAACGTAAAAATGAAAAATAACATATGCTAAGTATGCAATGCTTTTGAAAATAGCTCGAGTTATATTACATGACTTGGTCCAACTGTTTTCTTGTAATGATAGTAATATTTATTACTGTTGCAGTGCGAAACCCCAACTCCCATTTGTCTTTCTTTCCCTTCCCTACACCCGATAGGACGTACATCATGGAGAAAAGAAGTAGACGTGCAGAAGGAAACACTTTTCCAAGGATTCAGTGAAACGAAAAATAAAGTTTGTAGAAGCATACGAAAGAACTGTAAAGCATGTAAGTGAGAGAACCACAGCGATTTCGCTTTTGGTTATTTTTCTAAGAAAAAGCTAAGTCTTTTCACTACATTCCCTCTCGCTGTTGGGCTTTTACTATAACTTGGGTGCTCATTAATCTAAGGACAACTTCTCTCTGCAACTGGTTGGTGTTGGTGGTTTGGTTCGTACTTTTACCGTATGTTTCAAGTTTCAACCACCTCAAAACGTTGTTACATCCACATGTGTGTTAGCTGAATAAATTATAATTACGTTGAATTATGAATATCTATCACTTCAACATTGTTATCTATGTGTCTGTCTGTTATACGCAAATACAAACACAATTGATTTGTAGTATCATCAGCACCACTAGAGTGTGGTAGTATTAACTCATTACTTTATTTGTTAATGGTAGCATTTGATACGGACGAACGCTTTCTGACATTTCAGCTGTCGAAGTAACTGACATGAAAACCACAATGTAACCACAGTGTGCAAGAATTTGGAAAGATGAATGACGGCATTTTCACGTTTACCGAGACGCGCTAGCAAAGGAGAGTAAAAGCTACTGTAAGTGAATCCTGTATGGTTTACGGAATAAAACTTCAATGTAAACGTCGACGTGGAGCAACCAAGAAACAAAATGGTAAGGGTGACGGAAAGTAATCTGAAAACACTGTAGCAGTGGAGTGTTACACATTCCGCCTCGTCGTGTCGACTGCTGCCATGCTGCTGCAAATAATGGAGACACTACGGTATGGAATTAGAGGCGGAATCTAAGAAGACGGGATGAAAACTTGTTTGTCAGCCACGAGCTGATTGGAAAAGATGTATCGATTGAGGGAGGCAGCAAAGATGCTACCGCTACACCACAAAAAGAAATTGCTGTGTACAGCAATGTTGGCCCTTCCTTTCTCTGCTACATAATAACAGGTATTCGTTAAAAGAAGTATGGATCTCGGATGGGAATAGTGACACTTTTTTTAGATTTTCTTTTTGCGACTGGCTAACAATAAATGAATGTATAATAAGAAGTAATTACGATATTATTCGTGTTATTTTACTCTTGTGACCTAAAAAATATTTAGGGGAAAATAAAAATCAGTTGTCACCAACGGGAAAAATAACGGCTAAAGATAAGTTTGTGGCCCGGAAAGGCAGTTGTTGCAATCAATTTTTGTTTTACGATGAAAGCATCTACAATGCCCCAGTCTGAAACAGTAAAAACTGTTGTTGTTCCCACTTGATAGCGAGTTTCAGGGCAACCTCATATAGGCAGTTAATTATAAGTTGTAAACGTTTCACTACTGCCCGTTTTGTTCTAGGACAAAAACTTGTAGAGAAATTAAGAGCCAACAAAAGCCCGTCAAAAATCACTTTTTGGTGAAGAACATGCATCTCCAAGAAGATCCATGCTGTTTTATAGATGTTCTTTTATTCTTTCTTTATCGCCAGTTTGATGCAGAGGGAGAAAAAGAACGCGGCTCTCTCTTTCTACACTATTCTAAACCTAGTTGGAGCGTCGCTTGTGACGGTTTAATCTAGGAAATTGCGGCTCATATTGCTTCCACCATTTGTCTCACTTAATGTCAAGTAACCACTCCATGCCACATGATGCCCAAGGAAAACAGCTACTGCGAAACCAATACCAGACATCGGTAGTAGGGATAGCTTAACTGAAAACTACTGGAGTAAAAAGTACTCTCTCCGAACTAAAGTTTCATCACTCTTATAGCTAGCTAGTCCTTTAGGTAGGTATGTTGGGCTAGGGTTGTCTTTCACTATAGCTGGTGGGCATTTCTAGTCATGTTCGCTTTCTCTACCTGTATTCATCATATACGGTATTTGTGTCGGGTTTCAGCTTATATGGGTAGTCCTCAACTTTCTTTTATTGAGTCTGTACATCCAGTTGCAGTTCAACCCTACAACAGCGACTATGTTAAGTAGGCAGTGTATTGACAATTAAAACTTAACGCCCTGGTTTTTTACGAGTTTTATGTAGTAATTCAAGTCAGTTAGACAAAAAGAAGAAAGACATTTATTGTTTTTGTTGGTCAAGCCAGAATATATAGCTAACAACGAGTTACGTATTATACGATATTATTACCAAAGCATTACTTTCTCGAGGACTGTGTCAAACAAAACTTGAAGGCATTCATTTTATTTGGCATAATAACACTTTTGTCGTTGTACATAATCTATATATATCTTACCAGAAGAATCCACTTTAGAGTTCTCCTTTGCTGACTTTCCATTTACGTCTGAGTTTATTTGAGACTTTAGATTGGAAGGATTAATACTGCTATCTACTGTGTTGCTTCCGGTGTTGTTGTTATTATTGGTGCCAGAAGAGTTTTGTGAACCATTACGATCCGTTGGAACTGCTACTGGAATTTTGCTTCTGCTGAGCAAGTCGCTCCTGCTTCCTGAACTTGGCTCTTCGATTTTGAAACCATACCTGAAAATGAAACACACTTGATTGTTGATTATATTGAATGTTATTGGATTCATAGCCTTATAAATTTCCAATACAAGAGTTGGCCGTAACTGACGGGTTTAAGATTCATACCGTGATTCTATCCGTTTAAGTATAACTGACGTAATATAGCTTTTAGACTACATTTTAAATGAGTTATTCCTTTCCGCATGCTAAAAGGGAAACTAGAGTTACCTACGCATATCCAAAACGGTGTTAAAACAAGCAGTCATTGAAAGTTACAAACCGTGTCCTTAGACATAAGTAAAAAATTGTTCACTCACGTCAAGCATCATTAATTCTCTACGCCTCTGTGACCAACGTTATTTATTATTAATGATCAGTGCTCATTACTTAACAACCCGGTAAGCATATACGCGTGTTCCCGGTCCCTTTTTTATCTGCCAGGCGTCTGAGTCTGAGTTACTCAGCAAGTATACGATGTACATCTGTCAACAATTTCAGCTTGCCCTTCAATTTTATTTTCACTCATGCCTCGAGTTTTTTGACCGGCATAGTGTTACAACTTGTTTTGCATTGATATATTTATTGACTGGGCTGATAGGGACTACTTAAGTTTATTATTTACAAGAATTTTTAATGATATATACAAACAAACTACACAGGATACACACTAGCAGCATCAGAAGTCACTGGTCAATTGACACTACTACTTGTGTGTACAAACTGCCATACGGTCATTACGAAGCTGTCATGTTCAACACGGATTCACGCATTTAACTTTTGGTATTGCTACTGCTGTGTTCATTGGTATGGGCGTTTGGTACGGTATTTTGTTGGCGGAGGGAATCCTGCGACCGGGGATCGGATTAATGTTTGTAGTCTGCGGCTAAAAAGGGAACAGTATTGTAGTGAGTAGATTTTATTCCAATGTAATTTTTGTGTCCATCAGTAAACTGTAAAACGTGCAAACAAACTGGTTGGCAATAATAGTACCATGGTTGAATGATGCTAATGTTTACATCCTGATCCTAATGATCTCCCCTGTTATGCTCAACAATTGATACAGTAGTATTTTAGTTTCACATTTAAGCCAATAAAACATGTATACTTTGTGACATTTTTATGAACATTTGACACGGCTCAGGGTTGGATGTTCCCTATTTGTACGCCACCTGTCACTGTTGACACAACATGTTCTGAGAAATTTTCTCCATTTTCACTTACGGTACCAAATATGTATTTCACACAGCATACGAAGAAGCAAAACTCACAATCAGATAACGTTTAGACATACCGTTAGTACCACATTGTGCTGTGTAGTAAGAGTTGTAAGAGCAGTGCATATAAAAAGTGTAAAAGTCCATATTATTATGTCGATTGATGCGCGCATCCACCCAATTTTATATTTAAAATTTTATTTTCCATAGAAAATCGAGTAGGAATCTTTTATAAAACACAGAGAGTAGACACTCTTTGTGATTCCGATACGACATTTTACAAGCAAAACGTTTTCCTCAGAAAGATCAAAAGGGAAAGAAGGAGAAAATCATGAAGTGTTGACATACGTGTAACGAGTGCATACGGACTGAGTTGGTTATTAATATTATTGTTACGCACTTTCCTCGCTCATGCTGTGACCTTGTCATTATTTCGAGATGTTTACAAAGAAAACAGTACCATGTGGCGTGGACCAAATTCCCTGTAAACATTGATGATGGTGCAAGTTGATGTGCCGTTTGTTTGTAGAAGATAATTCATTCTTCTTTCTCCTTCTGACTAGCTAGTATTTTTTATTATAAGTCAATTAAGTATGCATATTTATTTTGTTTCCTTTTTACGCCAATTAAGTGGTGACGACTTAAAGTTGTCTACCCAGAGTGAAAGTTAATGCATGCATATGCTGCACACATGATATTCGATTATTTTTTAAATTCTTACGAGTCTCCTCTCCTCCTTAATCTCTTCCTTGGTGAAAACTTTATCAATAGTATTTATGTTGATGATTTATGTTGATGTGCGATGTATATACATTTATATCAAATTTTTAATTATATATTATGGAACTGCTCTATGTTGCTTTGTAAAAATCACAACTGACATTAACTATTGCTACTGGTGTTACAAGAAATATTTCTGTAACTCTGATCAGAAAATGTAGCATATAATCGTTATAATGTATATAAAATTGTTATTATCTTGGCTGTTGATTTATAACCTGATATGATACTGGACGCCGACAAACTTTGGAATTACTATAAATTTTATCAAGTTACACTTTTTGAATCGTGTCTACTATGTCGTTGATGATCTGTTACAATTGTAGTTTACATTACAAACAACCCTTTTTTCGCTCATCTGAATCTACTTTAAGAATAATAGTTGCTGGTTGCATCGTAAGGAAACACAGAGGCATTTTAGCGCTGATAATGAAACAAAAAATATATATTTGCCTCTGTTATTGTTGATTCTCGCTGTTTTATCACTTTACCAAACCAGTCTGATTGTATTTGTATTACCAAAACAACAGCTTCTCTCGCTTTTGTACACCCGAACGAAAGGGTCTTTTTTGGTTGGATGGCTAAAGTCATAGTGGGCCACATGTCCACATTCATAATAATACGCTATGAATTTATTTTATTTCTGACTGCTGTTCGTTTCTTGGCCAGGCTGCTTCGTCAGACCTTTATTTTTTCTGGCCAGCTCATCTCTCTCTAGCTCTTTCCACAATACTTCCCTCCCCACCAGCAACATACACATTTATTGCATTTTGTCATCTTTTTTCTCCATGCTTCACTAGCTACTTCACTCATCATTCATGGTGCTCCACCGTATAGGCAACAGATATATATATATATATGTTTACGTTTTTCAGCAGTTGAATACGATGTACCCACACTTGCTGGCACCATTCATCCTCCATCCCCAACCTCATCATTTCTAAAAAGATACAATGCTTATTATTACGTTCCTGCCTCGGATGCTGCTTACTTTTCGGATTATCTGGATTGGTTGTGTATGAAATATGGAAAGAAGGTTGGTTGGTGTATTTAAGTATAACGTTTTTTGGCTGTGCACACAAGTGAACCCTACAGCCAAATATAAATAGAACAAAAAAACTCCACAATGTTTTGACACCATCAACCGTGAACATCACCATCATCACCAACATCATTGATGTTAGATTTGATGTCTTTATTCGTTGAAAAATGTCTTTTTTATGGAGAAAATTCTTCATCGACACTCCCGCTCGGTTACTAGTTGCAGCATAAATAAAGGGGTTTACGTCTGTCCCATTTTAACTTCACACATTTGCACAATTATGATATCTTTTTGATGTCATTCTGCCAAACTATATGTGCATATATTTGGTGAAAGGTGTCTAGCTAGTCGAGCGTATGTTTCGTCATCAAGACTAGATACTTTACTTCGTAATTAATGTGACGACTATTGTCAAGTGAAAATTTTAGGAAAAATTGCGATTGGCGATTCCAAAAGGATTTCTCCTGGTTGATAAACGAATTATACGTTTTGTTAATGAATAAGTTGTTACCGGTAGATATAACATTTAAAAATAAAAGTTGACTTGGAATCTTGAACATCTACCATAAAATAATTTTCACAGTTTCTGACAATGTCCGTACAAAGGATCCTTTATGCATTTGATACTTTTTCGACGTTGATTTGGTGGAGTGGTGAAATTGCCAACAATTTAATTGCCTTTGTATGTAATGGCACATTTAACAGGGAATCATTAGAATGGGTTATGTAATTACAGGAATAATAAATTTTATCATTACAACTTTATATAGTTAATCAGTTAGGGATCAGAAACAGGAGAGATCATAAAGGGCTCCAAAACCCAAATCTCCGAGAGGGTCCACTACTGACTATACGTTGTAATCAAGGGATTACCATCATCATCATTCACGATGTTATGAAGGGAGCACACAAACATCAGATAAAAGGTCGTACTTCCTCTCGCAGCTTAATAGACGAGACAAAATGTCAAGTGGACACACCATCAAAGTGTAGTTCCACTGTAATTATGATTAGAAGTGGAGTGCCCATTAAATTAGGGCAGACATCATTTTCGGTGAAATGGTCTCAAAATGCAACTAGGACGTTGGATGTTGTTACGGTGGCACGGACAGGGAGAGTCGTAAGTTTTAGTTTTACTACTGCAGTAATGGTAATAACTACCAAGTAAGCAGTATCAAATCAAGTAAGATGCGTTAGTTAATTACATTAAAATGCTTTGTATACTAGAGAGATTCTCATCCATGTGGGCTACATGTACAAATGAAGCGAAGTTGGACTCGGTGTGTTTTGGGTCGGGGACATTATATGCATATAACTCAGAAAAGGCCGTGTTATAAGTGTTTCCTATGAAACCATGACTTTCACTATACTACTCTGAGCAGTCTTCTTGACTGGGGTTTAGAAGACGCCCAGAGGAAGGATCCCTTTATTTTCTCGTTTCTTGTTTTTTGGCAAAGAAGGCAGTAGTGCGGTATCTAATTTTCTTAAGTGCCTTTTCACTAGATCCCCAGTTTACTCTTTCTGCGTACCCAGATATAATAGATATGTATGTGTAGATATAAAAATGTGTAGACACATACATAATGCAGCATAGTTTTGTAGATACATTTTTACAAACATTAATTCTTTTCTATCTTTGTACATAGCCATTGCATCAAGTAGACATCCCGCAGTATGTTATAGTTTGACTCTTTTATTTTTTGTTGGAACGAAAACAAGAGTCCAAATGAAGAGCTGTACAACAGCAAACAAACATCACATTATCTTTTTTATTTTTACTTTCGGATTACCCTGTATGAATGAGGGCTGTGTAAGCATACTAATCATTTAGTTATTTGTGACGTACAGCACTGGGGGAATTCTGGCAGTGACAACGGGGAAAATGGCGCTCACTGCTCACATCTGCATACAAAAAGAAGCTCCAAAACCATTCACATATCACAGACAGGCTCTTAATGCGTTATTTTTCTCAAACAGCGAAATACAATCTTACCCGTTTCAATTATCTATTTTATTTCCTTTTCAAAGATATAACTTTCTTCACACCCTCAAGTCAAGAAAAGGCATTTCAGCTAATGTTCCACCCCTGCCATTAATTTCCGTTAGAGAAAGGGAAAAACAGCACAGAGAGAACTTTGTTGGAAAATGGTTACTACTGTGAATTTAGCCGCCATACCAATATTACCAATGCACCAGACTAGCATGCTGATAGCAGTTTAAATTGCTCACCCGTCTATGCTGTATAGGTAGTCTAGACAAACAACTTTTTATTCTTACTCGCCTCCTGTTTATGTTACTTTTGTTACACATGAACTTAAAAACGCTGGAATGCAAATGGCTATCGTGCAGCTATAAATATTAATTTTAACAAACGGTTAAATGTGGTGTCATCCAATTTACCTTTGTATTCTCGTGACACAGAAGTAAAGAAAACTGGCATATAGGTTGTATTATCACCATGGCAATTACAAATGAATAAAATAAAATCTACAAATGAAAAAAATCACTCCAGAAATGACAAAAAACCGCCACGTTTTTGTTGATATGATAATTGGTTCATTTCCCTGTACATACCACTATACCACAGCCAGCACGTTTTCTCTGTCTTAACTTACTTAGTGCAACAAAATGCACATCAGCATCCACCTGAGCTTGAATAAGTTATGATATTACCCATCCTTTGTCTACTTCCTTTCAACTTTCTTTCACACCAGTAGTATAACAAAGGTTTTCTGTATTTACTCTGTGTACACATTCTTCCGCCGCATAACAGCCCAATACACACAACGGTATTAATGACTATTGCCTCATTCTTAATTTCTCAACGTAATTTTGTGTTATCCGTTAGAAAATAGGATAATGGCTTTTATATTGTGATAGTGGTGTTGGTGGTGGCAGGATAATGAGATTGAAGTGGTTGCTACAAAAGGATGAGCAAACCCTCCAGTTTGTAACCTCCTGCCTCTACATCAAAGTGAAAAGAGTGCAGTGCAAACGCACGTCGGTGCAAGCTGTGGCCAACGGTCGACCAACGTCCAATCCTACACTTGAATTGCTGATCAAACTTGGCCGCCGCCAGTAAAACCACCACCACTGCCACCAAGAAAGGTTTACTTTTTGTGGTGATGCTGCCGTTGTGATACAAAAATCTGTGAGAGGATCCTCATATGTGCACCTACACGCGCTTTTTGATGGCAGAAACTATGCCAGAGTGGAGAAACGACGGGGAAAATAGAAGCCGGAAAAAGAGATGCGATTGTGAGGGCACTCACTACTAAACTTGGCATTACGTCGTAGTACAGCTCTATGCAGCTTGGCCGGAAAATATTATGATATTGAACAAGAGAAAGCTCATGTTACATGTACTTGATAAATCTAGCTTGCACGTGACTTGTGAAAAACAGTGATGTTTGCGTACGCTCAGACACGTTCAACGGAAGGAACTTTTACAGCCACTAATCAACTGTGAAACTGCACAACGGTATATAATCTATACAATGATGGCATCTGAGCGGAATGTATATTTTTTCTGTATGCAAGCATGTAACATGAACACGAGTAATAAACCTTGTACATGACTTTTATCACGCTTTGCACCGTGTTGGCTGTTGACTGCTGTCTGTTTACTTTGCATCCAATAGCAAATATTAGGAAACAGGAACAGCAAAAAGGTTTCAAAATAATGTCAAATAGTACAGGGTAAATACGCGACAAAACGTTGCAATTTTGTTTACTGTTCCATTATTTGTTAGCTTTCTGAGATGTCAGCACGCCGTTCCATAGAAAGAAATGTAACTCATTGTCAGTCACATAGCATGCATGTGGTCCTGGGATACTCGGTTCTGTTTAAAGGGAAAAAATTAATACGTAGAAACCAGTAGGGGCCGAGAAACAGTGATTACCTAATTTTTTAGGACGACCACGATGATTACATAGCGTAGGTAGGTAGATAGATGTAGAAGCCAGTTATGTCAGTGTATGTACCTTACAACCTTCCTATCAACAAACTGTATTTTGCTGCATTTTATTTTTTTAATGAAATTCTTACCTGTACTCGTGCTTCAGTCAGGTCGATTTTCATGGCGATTTCCTCACGTGTATATATGTCAGGGTAATGCGTTTCCTGTAGAGTATACATTAATTTACTTACTAATTGCTAAACTCTTTTTTCGTACCAAATAATATCAACTCGGCAAATTTTCAATATCTTTATACCTGAAAAGCTCTCTCCAGTTCTTTAAGTTGCGCTGAGGTGAAAGTAGTCCGAATACGTCTTTGTTTTCTTTTCTCGGTCAGAACGGAAGAGGCATCCCCGCCGTACATTTTGTAACTCAGACTAGCAGCTGTGTTGTCAAAATTAAAAACAGAAAAATGTGATGTTTGAACATGCTTCACGTTGCATAGACGACTCGTCTTTTTCTTTCGATAAATTTTTTCATAAAACCAAAAATATTTATGGGCATTTTCAAATTTTGGGCTCAATATGGGCAAATGTTCAATATTGCGAAGCAATGGTATGGCATTTACAATTTACATGGCATTTCTTGTAAGTATTTGAGTTTGTTAACGTCTATATTGTATCAACAGAGCTGATTTCCAACAATTAGACAAAAAATAATCAACTATAGTTCCATAGATATTCCATATTCTAATTATAGTTCCATATTCATTTGTTTTTATTTTCGTCGAGTTATTCGGTTGTTTTGTAAAATGTTATATAACGGAGACTACCACGTTATATTTAAAAGGGTGATCTGCTATTGAAAGATGTTGCTAGCCATGTTGTTGGGTTTTTTATTTTCGAATTTGGTGCAACAAGATCAAAAGGAAAACAATAATGTTAAAGAAAACAGAGGAAAGGGAGAAATGAGAAACGATGCGTTTCAGCTAAAACGACAGAGAAATGTCTCTAAAAGTTTCGGAGACCGTCTGTTCCTCATCCGACTCCTCAAGCCACTCACATTTATCAACTTGGTTTTTTGGAAACTTATTCCTTATTCTATCAAAAACTTTGGATGCTAGCTAACCCTAAGGAGCTACGAGATACGTACAGCAATATTCGTCTGCTGCATAGTATCTTGAGGGGTAGGGACATTTTATATACCCACATTCACATGACATAATGCACGCATGAAGTATTATTATACGCATATTGGGCATTTACAAGTGGCTGTATAAACAACATAAAAAGCCACATACTCGGAATAAAAAACCCTTCGTGTAAACTGTATGGAAAGTTAACTTCCGAAAGTGACTGTACTGCGCCCCATTATAGAAGTTGGTTCTATAATGTCTCACCGAAAGGTATCCAAATATTTCATAACATCAGGTTTACATTATTTACCTTGTAAATTCATCGCAGGAAAGGCTGAAGCAGGATGATGTCTTTGTTGGTCATGTCTCATCACACCACACTGACTACCGGGACCCATACCTGTACTGTGATAACTACGAACATTACTGTGTCCATATCGGTATCCTCCCACCTGCAAATACAATGGTTTGATTATGCAATTCGATGGGCTTCAAATTATCAATAAATTAAATGAAGATCGTTTGGAGAATTTTGCTTTATAAATTACGACGTCTTTAAAAACAATAGTGAATTAAACTATATTTTTCTTCTAAATTTGTTAAGTTCGCTCCATCCACCTTCTATAGAAAAGTTAAACTGAAGTTCTGATGAGAACAATATTGAATTTTACGACAGGTAAAGTACGTTGAAACCGCTGTGGATTTATATAAATATCTACAATTAGTCCTGAATTTGTATACAGTAATATTTTTTGTAATGTTTCCAAATATTTCTGTCGGTAAGCATATAATGATGATTCAAAAGATATACTGTGGTTTGCGCAAAAGTGTTAAATACAAAATAATTACATAATGTATATCTTTAACACGACAATGTGCATCATCCATCATGTATATTCCGACTCATGTGCAACGAATTTGTCAAAATGTTAGGAAAGGTCAAAATTAATATCCTGTTAAGAAATTCTTTTCCGGACTATTCTCTATCCAGAATGTCAATTAGCATGAGCATAATTTAGGCGTATAAAATATTTACGAAAGATAACACTAGAAATGTACCTGAGCACAAGCGGAGAGATCGGCGTACGAGCAAGCCATATTCGTTAATGCCGCTGCACCTGCTGCCGCAGCACTATCCATGGATCCAGTGACTCCCACTCCAAGTGAACCTGCAAGGCCACATGACTGTGGATCAAAAGATCCGGACTGATGATGATGATTAATATAACTGCTGTAGTCCATGTCTGCTGTCGAACTAAATTGAAGTTACCAGCAACACCACAGTTCACACACACCTAATTATGTACTTGTAATTTCCGTACAATTAAATCTGTGTATGAGTCTCAAGCACACTCTCTTTACGTTGCAATTAATAATTTGGAACTATCACAGTTGGCAGATTTTTGTTCAAGCAGAATCCATGGTAATAACCAGTATGTTTTATAATAAAATGATCGGTCGCGGAAACAAATTAAAAAGTTATCGACACACTGCTATTTTAGTTTGTTTTTCCCTTTTACCAAGACAACCAATTCACACATAATTTAATTTAGTTTCAACAATCAACACCAACACCTTCAGCTGCTGAGTATTTTCATTTTGCACGTGCATGTTATAAAAAAGTTACACACACATGTTTCAGAGACGAGAATGTGATGTGATGTTTTACACAAACCAATCTTTCATTCCCCCAGTGGCGTACTCTAATGATATTATATATGTTTACTTTTCCCTTTAAAATCCTCACGTGCACACGCTTTCATGAGGAAAGTACAGATCCGTCAACGTTTATGTACCTACGGACTACCGACTTGCACCGCTTTTCTCTTAGTCGCTGCAGACAGTATAAAGTTTGTATTTGTACATGCATTCACTTTAACTTTTGATGAAAAACTTGGTAAATAAAATGGAAAGAAATTAGTTAGCGAAGAACAATACCACTACGTCGACTTTTCGTATGTGTGTGGGTGTATGTGGAAAAATAACTTATTTTTTACCAACTTTTTTTTACTTTTTGTACACAGAAGTGTTTAATGATTTAATAAAAAAGTGATTTTTTTTTACTTCACGCTGACTTTCTCCCTTTTCATAAGTGAATAAGAAAATTCAAAATGGAACAAATTTCATTAAGGGCAGAGCTAATTATATTTCGCGGCCGCGGTTGTGATTTTTCGTTGGGAAAGATTTTGCTTCTCTTTTTCACCAAGTGTGTGTGTGATGTGTAGATGTAGCTTAGGAAAGAAAGCACAAAGTGCAAAATGTGTTTCTATCAGAGAGAGAGAGAGAGAGAGAACGTGAATAGAGAAAAAGGAATCTTGACGATAACTGAATTTTGCTGTTAAAACGTTCGCCTCTAATTCAATTTTGAGACATTTCAGCCTTTATAAGAGCGCTATATTGTCCATTTTCCATGAGGGAGACAGAGTGGAGAGACAAGGAAGCTCAGTCAGTTAAGGGAAAGACATTATACGGTTGTCCATAAGCATAGTTAACTTTTTGTTAGAAAGAATCTGAAAACAGGTTTAGCCAGCACACAGTGTACAGAGACAGAGAGGGATAGAGAGATAGTCGGAAAAGTAGTTTTTGAAACAGGAGAACAAACTAAAGGAAGGAAGCTCTAGCTAACTAGATCAAGAAACGGGTGTTCTCGCTCATTTCCGAGGCGGAGACTCTAAGCGGTGCACAACCAATCCAGCAGCCTTCCCTGCGTCTTTCCCCTTTTGTTGGGATTGGGAAGAGCCCTCCTATTTTCCAATCCTCCACATACACAAATGATAGCAATAATAAGTATTAGCACACACATAAAGAAAATGTGTATTCATTCACAGATACGTTACCTTTTCCGATTTCCCTTTCTCTCTTCTCCTGCTGCACACACAAAAGAGCATATACTCACATCTATCTCCTTTGCCAGCATCATTACAATAATACGTGTGCACAAAAACTATTTCCCGTTCGCCTTTATGCTAAGTGCTGGCAATAACAAGTGAGCTGATAATAATCCGCTGTTGTTATACAATGTAATATATAAAAGAATTACATCGAATGAATGAATGGGTAGTGTGCCTAGGATGGTTACATAACAACGTACATGAACACGTAGTTGAACTCAACTGTTTACATCCAAAGAATCTTCCAGGATAAACTTTATTTTTCCACCGGAGCCAACAGTACTGGTTTTTATAAACTTTTCCCCATTTCCCCACGAAAGATGCAGGTCTGAAAGAGTTTTTTTCTGTTAGTTTAGTTTACAAAAGGTTATTTTGCCGTCCACCAAGTGCAAGTTCCTTTTTCTATCTACTTGTAATCTGTTTTTGTCAGTGAACTCACACACTCAGGTTAGGGGACGAAGACATTGGAAAGTCGAGCTTACTAAGCACTCATGATATCTTATGGTTGCCTTCATCTACCTGGCAGTATGACGTTTTCTCCTTTCTCGGAAATGCTTTTCTTTTCTATAACGTGAAACCATCAATCATTTTTAGCAATAGATGTATCACGCACAAAAGTGGCACTCGTGTGAAACACGAGTGATGTCTTTTATGAAAAATTAAAAGCCCAAAGTAAGAACTGAGAAGGTACAGCAATTTAAAAAAGACGTCAAGTCACGCATTTTCAGCATTCCTTGAAACCTGTACAGAAAAATATTTATTAAGTGCTACCGAGTAACATAACATATATTTAGGTTTGTAGCGTTATCTCATCATCCTCAACAGGTAGTCACTTTTGGAAGTCATTTATTCTCCCTAGCGTCTTTCTGTTTGGGCAAGAAAAAGTGAGCGATATTATGCTACATGGTCAGGATAATATGTCTACAGAGAGAGAGAGAGAGAGCGTATGCTAGAAGTCATGTAAACGATACTACTATAATCTTTACTGTTATTATGATGGTAATATTCAGACCAAGATTATTATTGTTATGATTATAGCTCTTTCACTTCATTTTTTCATGGTAATGCGCAAATAAACACAATCTGTACTGCCGTTTACTGAAATGGGTTGCTCATATCTGTAGCAGTGGGTGGGATTCGCTGAAAAATATTTTCCCTTCCAATTTCATGTGATTTTAGTGTATAATAAAAAATATGATATAACCAAGTCGATATGTACATAATATACTGGTATGTGTATACCTGTATGTATGTATATTTATACTGACAATGAGTGCTTTTTATGTCGTTTGAAAAATTGTACTTGGGTATAACAACGTCGTGTTGAGCACAGTGCCAAGATCAAGATTCCAGAAAGGTGTACACTTTATGATACCATTTTCATGGAATAAGGCCAGTTACAAATGATATGAACGAGAGTTCAAAAATCCATTTCAATTTTCACCTGACAGACAACATGTTTTTACTTTATTTGCTGCGGTTTCCAGCGCGTACTCAAAAAAAGCCACGACAACCACACAAGAAAAGCGCATCATTCATACGATAAAGTACAGTACAACATGTTCGCATTTCATGGCAAAACTTTGATTCACTGCCATTCCAAAGAGAAAGACAGTAATGCACATGCCACCATCAGCAGGAGCTACATAAAAAAATTCTACTCAGTCAACACAGGGAACACTCCAAGTCGTATATCTTTCCAGGTCAATAAATGTCGTAAGTTACGATCTTAAAAGGAACGTGGTAAGCAGTCAAGAAAGAAAAGAATAACGTTGGATGAGCTTAGGGACAAGGAACACACAGAAGAATTATATACAACCCTGGCACAACACACAGCAACGGCTCCAAAACAACAACAAGCAAATGCGGTGGGGCCAATTCTTCTCCGCTCTTTCTCTCTCACACATAATATATTATTGTTTGTTCTTTTTGTTGCTCTTCTATTGCCTTATTATTACCTACCATTGAGAACTTACAGTGGGCAAATAACTGCTTCCACAGCCGCCGCCGTTGTAGTATTTGATTCAACATTACTTTCTCAAGTTTTCCTTCTCCTTTCTCTTGAGATTTTTCGGGATAGACAAATAGCGAGAGAATAGATGCGTCTCTCTACGAAACACATTGCCTCCAACAATACACCAGACCGCTTTTATGGGGGAGTTTCTCCGTTGGAACGGTGACTCAAAACGGCTCGTGAATCCATCAAAAATTGTTCTTCTGTTTGTCCGTGCACTGGGCCAATAACTTAATGTGGGCGGGCATAAACGAGTAAAAAAATTTATACCAAACAATTAATTATTCCCATTGATTTGGGATTGCTAATATTAAGAAAACCAACCACTGTAAATCGTAAAAGCTGTAATTATTAACATCGCTTTGGGACCAGAAATAACAGCAATTAACATTAAATGTATTAATAAACGATTGATTTGTGAGCAGCAAACTCTTACGCTAGATTATTAGTTGCAGTACATCTTCATCACAGTTAGACAGAAAATTTTTTATTCTTGTTTTGAACATTGTTCCAAAAGTTTTTTTTATTACTTACTGTAAGTATTTAGATATTTATTTAGATATTTTTAATTAATGTCTGCCAATGTAGCTTACGACGAATTGAAAAACTTTGTATTCTCATGTATTTTGAATTTGTATGACTGAAAAGCTAAACCAGAAAATTGTACATCCCATAGTAACATGATACGTTGATGCGATGTTGCATTACTTTGCTACAACAGTTTATTTTCTCTTTATATAAACTAATGCGTATAAAAGCACTACTGCGTTCCATTTGCCCTGGCACTATACGTAGAGTGATTCATCTTCACTGAAAATTCTGCTCAGCTGCACTTGCTCATTTTCACTTCATTCTCAGTAGGATCTTTTTTGTCTCTTGGGATGCCCACAGGTAAGAAAAACTAGGATGGAATCCACATTTATTTACTCTATTTTTCACTATTTTTACATGCCTCCCTATAAACAAGGGAAATATTGAAACCAATCGTTATACTATTTTAACGTATTATAATTACATATTGCGTTGCAAATGCTTATGCTATTAACTGATTTTCCTGTCCACGCTCTTCATTTATGGATTTGCCATGCACGTACAAAAACAGACAATCTTCACAAATACCAGTGCATGGATAATGCAGGGGCGTCGAACCAGCTACACATAATTTATGAAAAATGTACAGTATATAATGATGACTTTTTTTAAATAAGCAAAACTTCTCATTCCAAAACTAAAAAACTCAGTTAAATAATTGTTCTCCTCCAGAACCACTTATTTAATATTAACTATCTTCATGATTTCGATGAGCCATCTTTCATTACCCTGGAATGAAATAATGGATCTATATTTCATAAATGGTCATGGAAAAAAGAAAGTCATAGTCATATGTGATAACGAACGTAAACTACCACTTGACACGAATATTGAATCAAAGTGTGAGAAAAATGAGCATACGCTTAAAATTAACCGATAGATATACATGCATGCAACCTTTCCCAGCAGAACACGCTTGAATGCGTAAGCTTGCGTTTGTATCTGATCAGATGTAACTGTATCGCACATATCCAACGACGAAAATTAATGTTCTCCAGTAAAAGAAGGAAGCAATCAAGCAGTAAAAAGTATGAAATGTGTGCCCTCACATGGAATGAATTAAAGTGCACAAGGTGGAAAACGAGCAAATCTCAGTAGAATTACGAGGCAAAAAGAGAACAAATCATTTGCGACGGTTTTCTCACTCTTGATTTCACCCACCAACAGCAGCATCGAGATGAGCAACTTGAAAACTCATTCTCATTGCTCTGCACACGCACACCATATACGTACAGGGACTACTGAGCTGATGCCGCAACAGCGTCTCTAGCGAACATCAAAAGTGAAAGGCAGTATGCATTATTATTAGGTATGTTGTTGAGGATACAAACCATCCTGCTAATAATAAGTACGTACACGCTGCCGCATCCCGACTTCTCATTTGAATACCCACGTCCAAGTTGGAAAAAAGGAAGACGATAAAATTGAGCGTGACAGAGTAGATTATCTGGTGGAAACAGTGCTTAATGGATTTCCCATGACCTTCACTATCGTAATTCCATCTGTGAGGTCGTGTCAAGTGGGAATTAGCAATTGTCACAATATCATAATATCACTTTGTAGAGGTCCCTAAGCCACTCGCACCGAAAAATGAATGTGGCTCGCTAAGTGCACGTACCTACCTCGTTGTACTAGCTGAGATAGGGTAGTTCGTAAACTCAACCTAAACACTGTAAAAGTAATAACAAATTATAATGACAGTGTGCTCCTCGTGTAAACTGCAGCTTCTCGACTCATCCTCACTTATAATCAGTCAGTCGGAGTGAATAAGAGCGGCACTAAAAAAACGTTGATCATCCTAACACACTTGATATTATGATGCAGTTATTTAGCTGAAAGTTTGAATACAATCAAGTGTATGACTGGAAAAATATCAACTTTCAGTCACCAACGTTTACTGTCATTTTACATGAGGGAGTAAAAAAGAGCAGTGAGCCTGTGTAAGTACATGTGTAGCTAATATAAACCATAATAATGGCCTGCATGCTACACTAGCTACACATTAATCCAAGTACTCATGTCTCTGGTTATTTGACAGTAAAAATGATCCTCTTTGTCCCTTGGCCGTAGAAAACAATATTGTGGGACCGAAAAAAAGAATGCCTGAATGAGTTTGCTATTTTGAAGAATAGTGCGGGCACACGATCTAGCTGGCGATAAAAAGGAGCTCATGTCCCTTTTGCTCAGGGATCTCTACTGTTGTTTGATGTGAAGCTCATAAAATGAATTTTATGTGATCATTCTTTGTACTTGTGCCGCATCACAGTCATTACGACATTTACATGGCTTTCAAGGCGATGATTATTTCGTTAGTGGTGTTGGTGTTGTATCACCATTGTGAACTGACTGTAGGAAGTAATTGCTTCAAACTAATCTCGAAACAAACTCTATCACTTCCTACTACAAGTCAGTGTTGACAAATAAAACTTACTGTATGTAGATATGTCAGTTAAAACATAAGTAACTGTTTGACTGTTTGTTACTAAAATACCTATTTGCGTTATCCCATTAACTAATGTAAAATCTGATAATAGGCGCTGGATGGTTGGTCCTATTTTTTGTAATTATCGTAATGTGAAAGGAAATATAATGTGTGTCGTCATGTAGAATCGTTGTAACAAAATCATAACATTTCAAGGAAAAGTACTTTCTGGTTTTATTCATTTCTTGATTGTCGTTTTTCAATTTCATAAATTCTGGAATTAGTCCAGTCTAGTGTATCCCAGGCAGAGATGCACTGAAATTGCCAAAGATCGATTATAAGGAAGAAACAAGTAACATGGCCATAACTTGTCTGCCGTACATACTTTTTTGTTTTCTCTGAATGTTCAATGCTGAAGGGATTTTGCTTTCCGAATTTCCATAGTCAATGGGCCTGACAACCAGCAGGATTCTCCAGGGAATGACATCAGAGAAAGGGTAAATTGTTGATCACTTGCTGCAAGTTGCTGGATATGGTTTCTTTCTTCCCGTTCCCACACTCAGTCGTCAGTATAGACCAACAAAGCGTTCGTTCATATAGATATATTGTGAGAAATTTTTGGCAGTACGCACATAAAGGCATGATCTTGATGTGTCTTGTGTGCACCGCTATATTTCTGCCTATTAACATTATATTCTTGCCTCATACAAATATAATTTCAATTATACCCAATTTCCTAACGTTGTAGAGGCCAATAGCCAACTTTATTTTCTTTGGATTGCCGATTTAATTGATTAGTTAATTTCGATCGATATCAGTCATTTATCACAATTTAAATTACCGTTACAAGACGAAAAAAATGCTTATCAAGTTTACTTAGGTACTTTACATTATTTTTTCAAAGTAAATTATACTTATTAAATCAACGTCGCTAATGTCCCCAATTCGTTCTCTTGGTGAAGAGGAAAAAACGGTAAAATCCCTGTTTTGTGAGTATATTTTGTGTGCCGTGCGAGTTAATTCCAACAGCAATTGTGAAAGATGGAGAAAATTAGTAATCCTTTTCGTACGAGATAGCATACGCTTTTCTGCTGAAAAGTCAGCGGCACAGAGAGGAACGAGGTGCTTTGATAATGGCACGACTGAACGGATAATCTTATAAGAAGAAACATTTGGTGTTCAAATGAATTCTAACAAACAGAGTTAGTAAAAAATGGTGGTAAGTGAGGACTCGCGACACAAACAACTCAAGCATAGGAAAAGTGGGAGGATAGCTGCATTTACGGTAGTTAGTAGTTACTCTTGTTGTCCCTGTGTCTAGCTGACACGTAGGGTTCGTTTTTTGAACATTTTCTAGTACAGCTTGCTATTTCCCAACAAAACCCTACCCATACACATATAAACATACATAAATAGAAGGACAAGTGTGTATTATGAACATATTAAGGAAAGAAAAGAAGGACAATGACGAATCTAGCAGAGACAGTTTTCCGAATTAATTTTTCCAAGTGGAATGTTATCATTTATTCATAGCGGGGAGCAGCATCACTGTGATTAAACTTACAAAGGGGCAAACCCCGAGTAGATAAAGACGAGAGAGAGAGAGAGAGAATGTGTCTGTGTGTGTTTGTGGGAGTCAGGAAAGTACAGACAACATTGCCAGTTAAAACAGTGACAGGAGTTGTACTAGTATTGTAACAGTAGCAGTAGCGGATACAGTAACTACCCGAAAAGACAAGAAGTTAGAAAGTTGGACAGGGTTTTGTTTCTGCTTTTCTTGAACATATATGGGTATAGGTACGTAAATATCCTTATATGGAAAATCCCACTTTTATTTTGGTGTTGTGCGGCTTTTTCTACTCGACTGTAGTAGTAATAATGTTGGTGTTTTTGGTGGTGGTGGAGGAAGAGATGCTCAATGAATGAATATGAATGTACACACCAGCAGCGGAAGGTATGTATATCATCAGAACTACTCAACCAGACTACCCCATATTATTCCCATCGTGACAATTCAGTAATTAACTACAAAGTATGTCCTCATTGAAAATTTATGGAATGGTTGCCTGCTTCTTTGTTTGTTAACTTGCTTTCTCTTCCAACTTTTGCTGCGACCTTCCCTTTCTCTATCTCCCTATCACTCCCGGATACAAAGTCTGGCGCATTGGTACCAGACAAGTTGATATATGTATGCATCCCTTTTTCGAAATGTATGTACATCCATGCCCACTGGTTGTTGTTTGCATGCCAGCCTTTTTTCATTTCATATTGTGTTTCTCGGGCTTTTTATCCCCAATCTTGTAGATGTACTACAATGGATAATGCCTGCACTGCTGGTTGGATATCTCTGAGGAAATCGGATTCGTCTTTCCCAAGTTTTGCCGTGTCGACTGTCTCTAATGTACGGGTACAATTGGAGTTTTGAATGTATGGTGACGCCATGGTAGCTTCGTCACCGCAGTGCTTTGTTGCTTCGAGCTGAGCTGGCAAGAGAGTCTTTTTGGAAACGTTCCTTGTTTTCTTCTGTCCATCATCCTATGTACTTGTGCCCACGTCTTATTATTTATAGACACGAGTAAATAGTCGTGGAGTGGATCAGGTTTTTATACCATTAAAATGTAGTCTTCTATAAGCTGGCCGCATTAACAAGTTGAAAGTAGTACACCATTTAAGCAATGCTTAACGAGTTGTCTTCTACAAGTATTGCATTTAAATTTAAAGATTTTAAACACTGTTAATGCAAAGTATGCAATCAACGGCCATAGTCATGTCATGTATAGAAATATACAGTTGACAGCATATTATTAATATGATCTCTCAGACTTTGAGAAGACATGGCAATTTATCGATGAAAGAAACGTCATGCGCCAACTAAAAACGATATCAATATGAATGTTAAAAGTATTAAACTTCTTTCTTTCCTTTGAGCATCTTCCTTTCATCGCTTGCATATGTACGTCATACATATAGGTAAGTATGTACGTTTATATCAAATTAATATATTTTTCATCATCACGTGTAACTAGTTCCATCGAGTCACCAAGGTATGCTTTCCGTACATTCCACTCCCCCACATCATCAACCGTAATCCGTGTCAACCCTGTATAAGAAATCGACGTAATATCGACATGGGTAAAGGAAGAAATAGGTAGCGACAGATCGTCGGGAGTCAAAGCAGCGAATAAAAGGTAGAGGATCTCTAGAGGATCTCCTGGAGCCCTGAAGCAGGAAGGAAATAATAGATGCGGAACAAGAATCTTGTGGAACTGAGTAGCTTTGAGAAATTTCTCTCTTTGTGTTTGCTTAGCTAACGAGAAGCAGGGAGGAAAATCAAGTTAGAGAGAAAAGTCAACTGTGACTGACTGTGAGTGAATGTTGACATTTCTTCATGCATATGCCTCCACTTATGTATCTATACAAAATGTAGAAACATTACCGGAGAAAAGTGACCCGGCTTGTCGGAAAAATATACGAATCAAACGTCTAGGTATATTTATATACCGTTAGTCAGTTATCTTGTCAGCGCTGTATTAGTTTTTTCATTCACAACTTGTAACAACGGCGCGACGCGAACAACGGGACAAAGGCTGGTGTAATGTTGTCATCGAAAATCCAAATGTTGATGTACACATGTTGTGCATGCTTTAAAAAATAACAACGTACAAACATTCTAAAGTCATTTTAGTTCTCTCTCCCTCTCCTAAGATTAATTTTTTCTCATTGTCAGTAGAAATAGTAGATTGACGAGGATAAAAGGGTAAGAGCCACAATCCGCATTCATTACCTATTTATATACACATACGGTATGACATCCTTTCTGTTTATCACAAATGCATATAATACTCTTCCTACAAAAGGGAATAGATTCAAGTTTAATGTTTATGTACAGGGTCATTTTTACGTACATTTTGATTATTGATTTTTAGCGTTAAATCCGTTAGCGCTCCATTGAGAACATTTATTCACTGAGGAAAGCAAGTCCATTCACAATCAGTTTGGATTTCTCATAGAGGTATCGTATTTGCCTTACGATTGCTCGGTCGGGGAAGAAATAACGGGGAGCAGAGAAAAAGGTTAAATGAAATCGAATTAATTTATTAAAGTAACGGTAGAGAATCCCTCAACACGCTGTAGTGCACAGTAGGAAAGTAGTACTAGGTAGTTTGTGTGTTTGGCCTGGAAAAGTTGAACTGCCTGCCTAGGTGTATGGTAGGTATGAACGCTTTTCAGCCATAACACGACATGTCGCATGTCGGGTTCGTCGATACATGTATAAAAACAAAAACGATGACTGTTGTCGCTCAAATGCAGTCTGCATCACCGATTGTTCGGTTGAAGCTGAACATGAAAAAATCTCTTGTCTTCGATCGATTTTAGTCTTAAAGAAACGAAACTTGTAAAACAATCTCCTGGGACTTACACGGATCAGTGGAATAAATTTTGCAAGAGGCTCTCCGTCAAACACAACGAACAAATGAAATCTACAGCTGCTGCTGAATAAAAGAAACATCACCGGCAACACCATGACCGTCGTCGTACATTTTTTGTACATTGTACATTTTTTGTACTAATGGAGTGTGTCGTCGCGCGGAGAAGACGGGGAGTGTTCACTCCACTGCACTATTTAAGTTTCTTCATTGGTGATATTCTTCGGAATCTGTACTTGCCGTAACTTTCCCTTTCCACTTCTTTGCATTCTCCACTCCCCAAAGACTACTGATTTTTCTTTGGAGTTTTCATTTCGTTTTGTCCTTTCGTTTCCCCTGGTTGCATCGGGGAGAAACCAGTAAAATTAAAATGAACTAAGACTTGGGAATATGAGTATTCTGATATGTTAAACTTGTTCAATCTGACGCTGGTTGTCTTATCTTGGAAATAATTGCAGTTAACATTGTTCAGAATATAGTGTATATAGTTAAATCACTGGAAAAATAAAATTTTAACTTTTTTATTTAAAGTCGAAACTAGAAAACGCTACCAATACAATGTTTATGTAATTTTGCATAATCTCTGTTTACCCCACCAATGCCAAGTGTTCGTTTTTCATGAAAAATGCTCAGTTTGTCTGATGCGGATGCGACTACAACATTAAATTTACTTTACTGGAGGTGCCCTTTCCGCATACGCTTGTACTACAATGCAGCATACTACTTGAGACCCTCGTAAAAGGTGCACCATCAGTCCACGAGATGGTTCCAATTTGCTCTGTTTCAGGTAAGCTCAAAGTAGGAATCGTTGCTTTGATAAAGGCACGCAGATCTCTGCTACGTTACGTTCAAACCAGTCAAATAAGCCTGATTAATACAGACCTTCGTTTTCCATCGACATCATGCACCTATGTAATTACCTATTATGCTCCCCGTTTTCGCATTCAAAAATACATGACATCAACGTGGTCGTGGTAGGGAAACCGTTTGGCATGGTTGATGTCAAATGGACTAGTATTCTAGTCTGACATGAGACTAACGCAAGCAGCGAAGCGAACCAAGCACTTTTGGTATATAGCATTTTGTTTGGGGTGAAGTGATATGCCAATACAAACAATATAGGTAATATACCTACAAAGTAATAGTAGCAAAGTGACGAAGTTATCACTTGATTTGTGTTTAAGAAACCCTCCAACCCAC